>VZQC01004791.1:2483182-2504111 GCA_009823505.1 Rhizomys pruinosus
TATATATATTCCTTTAATCACATGTGGCCGCAATCCACATGATGTTCTTCCCTCCTAGAAGTAGGCTCGTAGCTTCACAACGCGACAAGCCTCAGAGCTGTCTCCTGCCAGCAGGCTAACAGTTCCTAGGCTGAGCTTCTGGCAAGGATGGGGGAGTGAACTGAGAGAAGTCACCCAATGAGAAATGAAACAGACTCAAAGAAAGGGTCCAGAAGAAAAGTGACTCAGTTTTTATTCAGGCTAGCAATGTGCTTATGTACTAAAGCTAGTGTGCTCTGGGCAAGAAAGTGGGGGGCAGAAGGGTGTGAATGAGAGGAAGGGGAAGTTGAGCCATCTTGGCTCCTACAGGGGGCTGCACAGCACCTGTTTGTGCAACCAGTAAAACAGAGGTGTGACATTTTGCTCAATATCTCAAAGGAAGAGGCCATCAGGGTATGGAACTTTGCAGAGATAAATGAGGCGGGATATACTGCAATATCCTGACCTCATGGAGCTACAGATAACTCACAGAGGCAACTTGAATGCCCATTGAGATATCAGTTCCAGGACAGAACTTGCAGGTCCTGCCTCAAGCCAGACAAAGTTTCATTCCTACATTTACTATGCATATTTCATCAGGAAAATTGCAGAAAATACCCCCTGGAAGGCCTAAACTCCTGCTCAACCCAAGACCACCTGCTGGGCCCCTGCCTCCCTCCATCTCCAGGCCCACAGCCCTCTGCCCTCCAGTAAAAGACCTGGAGCCAAGCTGCCAATCTCCTGCTGGGGAAAAAGCGGGAGAGACTACAAGGCCTGTTCTAGTTTGTCTTCCATTGCTGTGACAAAACACTCTGATCGACACCAACTTGGGGAGGAAAGGGTATATTCAGCTCACATCTCCTGGGTCACAGTTTTCACTCAGGGAGCCCAAGGCAAGAACTCAGGGCAGGAACCTGGAGGCAGGAGCTGAAGCACAGGCCATGGAGGAATGCTGTTCACTGGCTTGCTCAGCCTGCTTTCTTATATGGTACACAGCCACCTGCCCTGGGTGGCACCATTCATTGTGGGCTGGGCCCTCCCACACTGCTTGACCATCAAGACAATACTTCACAGATGTGGCCACAGGCCAATCCAATGGAGCCAATTCCCCAATTGAGGTTCCCTCAACCCAGGTGTGTCAAGTTGACACTAAAGCTATCCAGCACAATTGACCCCTTCTCAACTTGACACACAACACACATCTCTATTAAACCACCACCTTTCCAGTTCTTATCCCCAAAGTATGATGTTAACATTAATCACAACCTAAGACAGTGCAACCTTAAAAGCCCCACAGTCCTTAAAATGTCCAAATGCTTAAAAGTTCAGTCTATTAAAAGTCTCTTACTATGGGCTGCTGTAAAATCCAAAATAAGTACTGTCTTATTTCAAAGCTAAGAATCAGGCACTCTCAAACCAAACCTAAGTCCTGCAAAATAGCTCAAGGCTAGACACCTGGGATTCACTCACAAAATTCTGGGCTCCAAAGGGTTTCGGCAGCTCCCCCTCTCTGACTCTGCCGTCTGTGTCACACACAGCTCATCTCACAGGCCCAGGCCAGCTCCATTCCACACCTGCCACTGCTCTTGGTGGTCATTCCATGGTCCTGGCATCTCCAAAAACCTGGGGTTGCCACTGAAACTGAGGCAGCATTCACCATTGGCCTCTTCTGACCTTTCCGGTGCAAAGCCTCAGCTTCTCTCTATGACCCCTGCAATCCTGGGGTCTTCACTGCAACCGAGGTGCACTTCCACCAATGGTCTTTCCTGACCTCTCAGTGCCAAGCCTCAGCTGCTCTCTGTGACCCCCTCAAATTTCAACACCAGAACCATATAGGAGACTCTTACACACTACCAAGTCCTGCTTCTGGCTCAAGATGGAGGCTCAGGCCTCTTATGGATTATAACTTCTGTGTGCTGACCCTGAAAAAATTCTTTCCAGAAGATTTCATCACAGTGATGCTGGTCTCTTGTTACTTACAGCTGATTTTTCAACCCCAGCTAACCACAATCAATTGTCCCAGTAAAGCAAAGGCTTCACTTCAGGTTCTGGTCTCTTACAGCTGATTCTTCAGCCCCAGCTGACCAGAACCCACAAATTACACAGTCCTGATGATCTCTGGTCCTCTTTGAAACTAGAAACTTCACAAGCCAGGCCTCCATCTTCTACAAATCCTTCAGCAAACTGCTCCAAGCTCCACAGCAATGATCTTTAGGCATTCAATGATCTTCCCAGCCCAAAGTTCCAAACGCCTCCACAGTCCTTCCCCAGAACACCAAGGTCAGGTCTGTCACAGCAATACTCCACTCTTCTGGTATCAATTTCTGTTCTAGTTTGTCTTCCATTGCTGTGACAAAACACTCTGACCAACACCAACTTGGAGTGGAAAGGGTTTATTCAGCTCACATCTCCTGGGTCACAGTTCTCACTCAGGGAGCCCAAGGCAAGAATTCAGGGCAGGAACCTGGAGGTAGGAGCTAAAGCACAGGCCATGGAGGAATGCTGTTCACTGGCTTGCTCAGCCTGCCTTCTTATACGGTACACAACAACCTGCCCTGGGTGGCACCACTCATTGTGGGCTGGGCCCTCCCACACTGCTCAGCCTTCAGGACAATACTCCACAGATGTGTTCACAGGCCAATGCAATGGAGCCAATTGCCCAATTGAGGCTCCCTCAACCCAGGTATGTCAAGTTGACACTAAAGCTATCCAGCAGGAGGCCCTAGGTGCTAACTTCAACAAAAGAATGAATTACTCTGCTTTTCATCCACCTTTCCTGTCTTCCTCTCCAAAGCCTAGGAGCTGCTCACTAAAGAAAAAACCTTCCAGATTACAAAAGGAGAGTTGTGGACTCTCACAGACTGGACTTTATTCCATCAACATAGTTACATATACAGGTTTTTCCAGCCAAACTTAAGACTTTGGGGGTAAAACTAAAATCACCATCTATGTTACAGGGAAATCAAGTGATAAATGTATGTCTTGGGAAAAGGAAAAACGTTGCTTTTAGGAGAAAAATGTTAATTCCTTTTCTATGTCCTGGTGGGAGGAAAAACAAAAAAGCTTGCTTTCATGCATGCCCTGTGGGGAGGAAAATTATTGCTTTTTTTAAAGAAAAATGTCACTTACATGTCTATGCCTTGGGGGGAGGAAAAATGTTGTCTTTATATATGGGTTGGTGACAAAGCCATATTACCTGCTCCCAACCCAAGTCCCTCTAGGAGCAGGCCACCTAAACAATCCCTTTTGTTAGGACCAATCCCTACTTTAGGTGGTCGTCTTCCTGGTTTGTTAAGAGCCAAATTGAGGTTACAGCCCAGAGTGCCCAGGTCCAGTATTGGCCAGCCCTAAATGCTCTTTGAAAAAAATAACAGCACTGCCCCATTTTAATAAAAATGAAGGGGATGCTGTAGGGCTGAAGCTTTTGTCTGGCTAGAACAGGACCTGTAGCCACTGCCCCAACAAACTCCCTTGGAGCCAAACTCCCTTGGAGCTGGGATACATGGTGTTCCTGTTCACTAGGACAAAACCTCATACCCTGGGGGCTCCCTTTGATGTATGTAGCATATGTCACACCTCCAATTTTCTGTATACACACAGGAGTTGTGTTGCCCCCTGGTAGGAGCCACGTTGGCTCATGCTTCCCAGAGAATCCCCAGAAGAAAAAAATAATAACTCTATGTGACAATAGAACCTTTTAATAAAAGGAAAGGGGGAGATGTAAGGATTCCATTTGGCATAAGCACTTAGGAAGTAAGCTGGCAATCCCCAGCCCTCAGGGTGGAGTCCTGCTGATCTCCTGCTTGCCTCTGAAACCTGCCCGGTGATAACTGTCTTTGATGCTTTGGGCAAAGCACTGTCCCATTCCTGTAGTGATTTGGAGTATATGGTCTGAAATCCTGTATGCCCCAACCCCCACAAGGTCCAGTATAAATACCCCAGATTACAGTAATAAAACTGAGTTATTCCCTTGTGGAATTCCTCCCAGTATCTCCTTGAGTCTGTCCTTTCCTTGTTCTTTCTCTTTCTCTTTCTCCCCACCGGGCTTCACTTCCTCTCTCCTCCCCCTCTCTACCAGGGCTAAGACCTGGGTCATTAACTGGCTAGCCAGAACAATCTCAGAGCTTGCAGTCCTGGGAAACTGCAAGCTCTGGTCCAGAGAGCGAGAACATCTCGGAATGCTGCACACAAGGCATCAGCTCAGTACAAATTTTATAAACTGCCATCACAAAAATTAATTATTAGATCCTTATTCCACAGCTGGAGATTCTATTTCCTGTCTGGTAAAGACATGTGAAAATATCCCCCCAAGTCCTTTTTCTCCTTTTGCAATTCAGAATTTATTAAGGATAATGATACTTAAACCTCACCTTGACCCTGCCTCCCTAACAGTGGCCATGGTCTTGGCTTCTCGCTTGATCACTCACTCTTTTCTAGATATCAGAAAAAAATGAAATTAAAAAGCCTGAGATCAGTCCCCCAGACTCCTGTGCAGGATTTGATGAAAAATGGATTTTAAGGTATTTAGGCTGAGAGGAGGCAGCTGAGTCCTCCTGAAAGGCTCTGCTACAACAAAAGCCTATGCTCCATGCCCAAGTCCTGGTAGCTGCCTTGAGGCAAAAAGCATTCCCACAGTGGGATAGGTGGGGCTCTGTCAAGCCCCATACTGAAGAGGCCCAGACTAAGTCCACTCCACCAGGAGCCTGCTTCAAGGGTGGCAAAGAAGGTCACTGGACTAGAAACTGCCCAAACCCCAAGGCATATACCATGCTGTGCTCTCTGTTCCAGAGCTATACTGGCAGCCTGGCCATTCAAAGTTTGAGTGCCTAGATGTGGGCTTGTCCTCTGTGCCATACCACAATGGTCCAGCCCCATTGCTCTGGGCACTACAACCCCCTCTGGCATCTGAATTCCTCAGTCTGGCAGAAGACTGATGGCAGCCAGATTCAGAGATCCCCACTGACCCTTGTCCAGCCCAGGTGTGGTGGTTTGAATGAGTGTGTCACCCATAGGCTTTAAGTATTGAGACATTTTTTTAAATTTTTTTTATTTTATTTATTTCAGTATGTGTATCAATGTATTATCTGCATGCAGGTTTGTGCACCCGTGTCGTGCAATGCTGCTGAGGTCAGAAGAGGGTTTCAGATTCCCCTGGAACTGGAGTTCTCCTGGAATTGGAGTTACAGATGGTTCTCAGCTGCCATGTGGGTGCTGGGGATCGAACCCAGGTCCTCTGTAAGAGCGGTCGGCGCTCTTAATCGGTAGGCCATCTCTCCAGCCCATTTTGTCCCCAGTTGGTGTCACTGTTTTGGGAGATCTTAGAAGGTGTGGCCATGCTGGAGGAAGTACGTCACTGGGGACAGGTTTAGTGAGTTTAACAAGCCTTGCTAGTCTCCAGACGCTTTCTCAGCTTCCTGAGCTCATTGGAGATGTGAACCTCGGCCTTCTGCTCCAGCCCTGGCCACCATGCCTCCCTGCCACAAAGGACTCTTAATTCCTTGGAACTGTCAATCATAAGCTCAAATAAACTCTTCCTTTTATAAGTTCCCTTGGTCATGGTGGTTTTATCACAGCAACAGGAAATGTGACTAATACACCAGGCTAATGCTCCAGGTAGCATTAAATCCATCTCCTTCCTGTTGGACAGCTGGGCTACATTTCTGTACTGACCTCACACTCTGACCCTACAGTATCCTCATCGATTTCTGTCATGGGAGTGGACGGGACCCCCTCTTTTCCATGAAGGACTCTACCTCTTCCCTGTGCCCTCGCTTATCATTTTTCACCAATTACTTTTCACTCATGTCTGTCTGTCCAGTTCCCCTCCTGGGCCATGACATCCTTAGCTGCTTCTCCCACCCTGGTTGTCCAAACCCTACCCTCCCTAATCCTGTCAACCCTCAGATCTTGGACATTTCCACTCTGGTAATCACCTCTCCCCATCTCCTGGTCCTGATACACCTCAAGAACCCTGCCTCTTTTCCTTCCAGACCCCAGTTTCCTATCTCTGAAACCCACTGCCATGGGCTCAAGCCTATCATCACACCCTCCTTTCCCAGGGGCTCCTTATCTCAACTAACTCACCATACAACTCCCCCATTCTTCCAGTTCGTAAGCCTTCCAGTGCTTACATCTGGTCCAAGACTTTCGCCTCATCAATGAAGCTGTCATCCCAGTACACCCCATGATAACTAACCCCTACACTTTGCTCTCTAACATTCCTCCCACAGCCTCCCATTTCACCACCCTGACATAAAGGATGGCTTCTTTACCATGACATTACATACTGACTCATACTTCCATTTTGCTTTTACATAGGAGGACCCAGACACCAGGTCTGCAGAACAGCTTACATGGATAGTCCTCAGGGATTCTGGGTGTGGTGGTTTGAATGAGAGTGTCCTCTATAGGCTTTAAGTATTCAGACATTTTGTCTCCAGTTGGTGGTACTGTTCTTGAAGGTCTTAGAAGGTGTGGCCATACTGAAGGAAGTACATCATTGGTGGTGGGCTTAGTGAGTTTAACAAGCCTTGTGGTCTCCAGTCTCTCTCTCTCTCTCTCTCTCTCTCTCTCTCTCTCTCTCTCTCTCTCTCTCTCTCTCTCTCTCTCTCTCTCTCTCTCTCTCTCTCTCTTTCTTTCTCGCATGATGGTGCTTATCATGAGATGTGAACCTCGGCTTTCTACTCCAGCCCCAGCCACCATGCCTCCCGCCACAATAGATTCTGATTCCCTGGAACCATCAATTGTAAGCTCAAATAAACTCTTTCTAAGTTCCCTTGGCCATGGTGGTTTATCACAGCAACAGAAAAGTGACTAATATACTGGGATATCCAACACTTCTTTGGCCAAGCCTTGGCCTGGGATGTCTCATCCTTTGACTCTGGTCCTACTGTACTCCTCCAGTATGTAGATGACCTTCTACTCTGTAGCCCTTCTCTCATTCAATCTCAGCAGTCTACCACCCGATTTCTAAACTTCCTTGGCCCCTTGGGGTACCGTATCTCTCCATCTGAAGCTCAAATGTATTCCTCCACTGTCATCTACTTGGGTGTCCAACTGAGACCAGGTTCTAAGACCCTCATGTCAGATCAAGTAAAGACCATATGTGACTTATGGTCACCAGAGACAGCAGACCACATCCTCTCTTTTCTAGGATTGGTGGGTTTCTTCTGTCACTGGGTCTCTACTTTTGCTGTTACAGTTGAACCCTTGTACCAGGAAGCTAAGCAGACCCCCCACAGGGCCTCACTCCCATCCCACCATCATCCACTTCCCTCTCCTTAGGAATGCCCTCCTGACTGCCTCTACTTTGCCTCTCTGTGATTCTCCATGCCCTTTCTACCTCTTTACAGACAGAAAGTTGGGAGTGGCCACAGGGGCCTTAGCCCAACCTGTTGAGCTCTCATATTGGGCAGTAGTGTTTCTCTCCAAACAGCTTGGCCCCACTATCTGCAGATGGCAGTCATGTTAGACGGCACTGGCAGTAGTGGCTGAACTCACCCGGGAAGCTTGCACACTTATCCTTCTCCAGCTCAGTACCCTACTCTCCACATAGGCTTTCAGACCTCCTTTGTCATCCCTCTCTTCCCCTCCCTGCTCTTACCTCAGTGGATTCCACAACCACTGACCCACTCTCACACCAGGGAACAGTGTTCTCCTTAAATCTCCTCAAAAATAAAAATTAAAAAATAGAGCCAGTTGTGGTGGCACACGCCTTTAATCCCAGCACTGGGGGAAGAGGCAGGTGGATCTCTGTGAGTTCAAGGCCAGCGTGATCTATAGAGCGAGCTCCATGCCAGCTGGGACTAAAGGGGGACCCTGTCTCAAAAATACCAAAAAACCAAAATTAAAATAAAACAATTTTATCTCCTAAGTCTCTTGATCCCCGGTGGACTGGACTCCACATCATCATCCTTACTGTGCCATCAGCAGCTAAACTTCTAGGCCAGCCACACTGGTATCATTTGTCCAGACTCAAGAGAGAGCCCCAACCCAGGATGGATGGTCCGGCAAACAGCTGGGACCCACCACTCTCAGGTTTTCCAGAGACCCTCAAGGACAGGTCTGAATGGCCAAGAAGGGCAGCATTTGCCCACTGCACCTTCATTTCTACTTCCTTCTCCTCTGCTACCCCTACTGACACAGGTGCCAAATGCCACGACACCCTGGCCAGGTCCCTTTGTCTTGTTACTGTCTCAATTTTCACCCATCCAAGAGCTCATCCAGAAGGTCTCCAGGATAGTTACATCCCTACAACCCTGTGCCCATGGCCCTGCATAGTCCAGATTCCCCCGCCCTTCATTGTCCCAGCTCAGCAGGAAGAAAACAGATCAGAGCTGCGGGACACACACACACACACACACACACACACACACACACACACACACACACCAAGATGGTATAGACCAGAAGGACCTTTCCTTCTTTTCTGCTCTGGAGCTTACATTTGCCTGCAAAAGATCACTGGATGGAGTCCCAAATTCCCATGAGACCACTGGACCTGATTGGTTGATTCCAACAGCTCACCATCTCCCCTCCCCTGACCTTTAAAAGCCTCTCCCCACCTCCCAGAAAGGCTCTTTTTCATGGCCCACCAGATGCCAGCCATGGATTCACATTTCCTGGAATAAATGCCAACCTTTATTTACTTTTTTTTGGACTGATTTGGCCTTTTCCTAGCATCCTTTATACTTCTCAGTGCCCCCATGTGACTTTAGCCTGCCTGTGCTCAGGCTGTCCTGGCTGAAGGGCCTGGCCTATCTGCACATCTCCTTCCCTCCAGAGGCTTCAGCCTGCCTATGATCTGGCTGTCCTGGCTGAAGCTTTGACCCTCTAAGCACATGCCCACATCTGGCTTTGTCCCCTGTGTCCAATGACTGTCCTAGGTGAAAAGCCAAGCGGGTATGTGTATCCTATCCCCTCCCCTTATCTGGCCATTATGTGCATGCTGCAGTCCACATTCCTAACCTCCTGTGCTCAGGCTATCCTGGCTAAAATGCATGAACTCTATACTTGCACCCACGACCTAGACCTCCATAGGCTGCCTGTGCTCTGGCTGTCCTTCCTTGTCACCCCCCGCCCCCCCCCGGCCGTTATGCGCATGCCCCAGCACAGCTTTGACTCTCCTGTGCTCCAGCTATCCTGGCTGAAACACCAGGCCTTTTTGCACATGCCCCCCTGTTGGCAGCCCCCTCCCCTCCAGAGGCTTCTGCCTGCCTGTGCTCTGGCTGTCCTGGCTGAAGCTCGTGTCCTCTATACTTCTGCCCCCATGCGACATCAGCATGCCTGTACTCAGGCTTTCGTGGCTGAAGCACCTGAACTGTAGACGGGTGCCCCCCCTCCCCTCCAGAGGCTTCTGCCCGTTTGTGTTCTGGCTGTCCTGGCTGAAGCACTGGGCCTCTAAGCGCATCCCCCCCTTGCCCACCTGCCCTCCTCGGTGGATATGCGCATGCCCCAGTGCAGGTTGGACCCTCCTGTGCTCTGGCTGTCCTGGCTGAAGCACTGGGCCTCTAAGTGGGTCCCCCATCCGCCCCTCCAGCCGTTTTGTACATGCCCCAGAGCAGCTTCCACCAAGCTTCTTTGCGTGTCTCCCCACCCCCACCCGCCACCCCTGGCCCAGGCCGCTTCAGAGGCTTCTGCCCGCCTGTGCTGTGGCTGTCCTGGCTGAAGCTCTGAGACTCCAAACACGTGCCCCCATCCGGCTTCCTCCCCCTTGTGCAGTGCCTGTCCTAGCTGAAAAGCCAGGCCTCTATGCACATCCCCCCTCTCCCCTCTTATCCAGACATTGTGCACATGTCCTAGAGCACCTTTGACTCTCCCGTGCTCAGGCTGTCCTGGCTGAAGCACCAGTTCTCTTTACTTGTGCCCCTACGCCAGCCACATCAGGCAGCCTATGCTCTGCCTCTCCTGAGTGAAGCACTGAACCTCTAAGTGTGCCCCCCCGACATCACCCCCCCACCTTGGCCTTTATGCACTTGACCCAGAGCAGCTTCGACCATCCTGTGCTCCACATGTCCTGGCTGAAGCACCAGGCCTCTTCGAGCATTCCCCCCTCCCCTTCAGAGGCTTCTGCCTGCCTGTACTCTGCCTGTACTGGCTGAAGAGCTGGGCTTCTAAGTATGCGGCCCCATCAGGCTTCCTCCCGGATGTCCAATGACTGTCCTAGCTGAAAAGCCAGGCCTCTATGTGCGTCACCCCTCCCCGCCTTATCAGGCCATTATGCGCATGTCCCAGCACACCTTCTGACCCTCCTGTGCTCAGGCTCTCCTGGCTGAAGCGCCTGGACTCTATAATTGTGCCCACAAGCGACATCAGCTCGCCTGTGCTCTGGCTGTCCTGTCTGAAGCACTGGGCCTTTAAGCAAGTCCCCCCTTTCCCAACCCCCCCTCTCCAGCTCTTATGTGCCTGCCTCAAAGCAGCTTCCACCAGGCCTCTTTGTGGGTCCCCACCAGCACCTCCTTTTCAGAGGCTTCTGCCGGCCTGTGCTCTGGTTGTCCTGGCTGAAGCTTTGGGATTCTGAGCATGTACTCCCATCCGGCCTTGTCCCTAGTGTACAATGACTGTCCTAGCTGAAAGGCCAGGCCTCTATGTACGTCCCACCTCCCCCCCACCCTTCTTATCTGGCTGTTATGTGCATGCCCAGCCCACCTTCCAACCGTGCTGTGCTCAGGCTGTCCTGGCTGAAGCACCTGAACTCTATACTTGTGCCCCAAAGCAACATCAGCCTGCCTGTGCTCTGACTGTCCTGGCTGAAGCACTGGGCCACAAAGTGGGTCCCCCATCCCCCTCTGGCGGTTATGTGCAAGACCCAGAACAGTTTCCACCAGGCATCTTTGCAGGTCCCTGTCTTCCCTTACAGAGGACTCTGCCCACCTATGCTCTGGCTGTCCTGGCTTTAGCTTTGGGACTGTAAGCATGTGCCTCCATTCTGCTTCCTCTGGTGACAAAGACTATCCTAGCTGAAAAGCGAGGCCTCTATGCATGTTCCCCCTACAACTCCCCCACACCTTTTCTGGTCATTAGTCACATGCCTCAGCCACATGCCTCCTGTGCTCAGGCTGTCCTGGTTGAGGCACTTGGCCTCTATTCTGGTGCCCCAAGTGACATCGGCCAACCTGTGATCTGGCTGTCCTGGGTGAAGCACGGGGCCTCTAAGCAGGTCCCCCATCCCCCCTCTGGCCGTTATGCTCATGCCCCAGAGCAGCTTCAGCCAGGCCTCTTTGTGTGTCTCCCCACCACCCCCAGAGGCTTCTGCCCACCTGTGCTCTGGCTGTCCTGGCTGAAGCACTGGGCCTCTAAGTATGTCCCCCCTTTCCCGCCCCAGCTCTCTGGCCATTATGGTTATGCCCCAGCCCTCTCTGGCCATTATGCGCATGCTCCAGTGCAGATTCAACCCTCCTGTGCTCAAGCTGTCCTGGCTGAAGCCCTTGGCCTCTATTCTTGTGCCCCACGTGACCGTGACATTAGCCAGCCTGTGCTCTGGCTGTCTTAGCTGAAGCAGTGGACCTCTAAGCATGTTCCCCCTTTCCCACCCCGCCTCTCTGGCCATTATGCACATGCCTGAGCACAGGTTAGGCCCTCCTGAGCTCAGGCTATCCTGGCTGAAGCCCTTGCCCTCTAATTCTTGTGCCCTACGTGACATCAGCCCACCTGTACTCTGGCTGTCCTTTGAAGCACTGGGCCTCTAAGTGGGTCCCCCATCACACCTCTGGCCTGTATGTGCATGCCCCATGGCAGCTTCCCCCAGGCTTCTTTGCGTGTCCCTCCTCCTCCCTGTGGCTTCTGCCCACCTGTGCTCTGGCTGTCCTGTCTGAAGCACTGGGCCTCTCTAAGAGGGTACCCCATCCCCCCTCACCCCTGCCATGGCGTTATAAGCATGCCCCAGAGTGGATTCCGCCAGGCCTCTTTGTGTGTCCCTCCCTCTCCCCTCCAGAGACTTCTGCCCACCTGTGCTCTGGCTGTCCAGACTTTAGCTTTGGGACTCTAAGCACATGCCCCCATCCGGCTTCCTCCCTGGTGTCCGAGACTGTCCTAGCTGAAAAGTCAGGCCTCTATGCTGGTTCCCCCTTCAACCCCCACCCCCTTATCTGGTCATTATGCACATGCCCCAGCTCACCTTCTGACCCTCCTGTGCTCAGGCTGTCCTGGCTGAGGCATCTGGACTCTCTAATTGTGACCACAAGCCACATCAGCCCACTTGTGCTCTGGCTGTCCTGGCTGAAGCACTGGGCCTCTAAGAGGGTCCCCCATCGCCCCCTCTGGCCATTATGCGCATGCCCCAGAGTAGCCATGCGTCTTTGCCTGTCCCTTCCCCTCCCCTCCACTGGCTTTTCCCCACCTGTGCTCTGGCTATCCTGACTTTAGCTTTGGGACTCTAAGCACGTGCCCTCCTCGGGCTTCCTCCCTGGTGTCCAAGACTGTCCTAGCCGAAAAGTCAGGCCTCTGTGCACGGTCCCCCTCCAAACCCCCCTTATCTGACCATTATGCGCATGCCCCAGCCCACCTTCTGACCCTCCTGTGCTGAGGCTGTCCTGGCTGAAGCACTGGGCTTCTAAGCAGGTCCCCCATCCCCACTCTGGCTGTTATGTGCATGGCCCAGAGCAGCTTCCCTCTTTGCATGTCCCTCCCCCTCCCTTCCAGAGGCTTCTGCCCACCTGTACTCTGGCACTATAGACTTTAGCTTTGGGACTCTAAGCACATGCCCCCAATCCGGCTTCTGGCTTCCTCCCTGGTGTCAAAGACTGTCCTAGCTGAAAAGCCAAGCTACTATGGATGCCACCCCCCTTACCTGGCCATTATGTCCATGACCCAGCCCACCTTCTGACCCTCCTGTGCTCAGGCTGTCCTTTTAAGTGCCTGGACTCTCTAATGTGACCACAAGCCATATCAGCCCACCTGTGCTCGGGCTGTCCTGAGTGAAGCACTGGGCCTCTAAATGTGTCCCCCCTGTCACCTCCCCTTTTGGCAGTTAGGCACTTGCCCCAGTGCAGCTTCGACCCTCCAGTGCTCCACATGTCCTGGCTGAAGCACCAGGCCTCTTTGCGTGTTCCCCCTCCCCTCCAGAGGCTTCTGCCTGTCCGTGCTCTGGCTGTACTGGCTGAAATGCCTGTCCTCTATACATGTGCCCCCATGTGATATCAGCTTCCCCTTTCCCTGGCTGTCCTGGCTTAACAGCCACAGAGTTCACAGATCTATCACGCCCCAAATCCTGACATCACTTCAACTGAGAGTTCATCTAAACCCTACCTGATTGAGAGTTCATCTAAACCCTATGTTATCATCCCTGGAGCTACTTGGGAGTCAATACTTCCTTAACAGCCTCTCCTTTGGGGCTCAAAGACTCTGAGTGCTGCAAGATTTCTCTTTGAAAAGGGTTGGACTCAATAATCCTGTACTGACTGAACAAGTCCTTCCCAACTCATCCTTAAATAGCAAGGGGATAAGCAGCAAAACCGAAAGTGTGAGAATGTCTGCTTGGGGGGCAGGTTAAACAGGTTCCCTTATATGAAGAAGATATAGCTAAGTATACATACTTCTGTGATCCCAGCACTTGAGTGGCTGATAGAAGCAAATGTAACACTAGCCTGGGCTACACGGAAAGACCCTGCAGGGGACCCGGGTTCGATCCCCAGCACCTACATGGTGGCTGAGAACCGTCTGAAACTCCAATTCCAGGAGAACTCCACTTCCAGGGGAATCTGACACCCTCTTCTGACCTCCACAGCATTGCACGACACGGGTGTACAGACCTACATGCAGACAGTACATTCATACATATAAAAAATAAATTAAAAAAAAGGAAGGAAGGAAGGGAGGGAGGGAGGGAGGCAGGGAGGGAGGAGAGAGGAAGGAGAAGGGAGAAGGGAGAAGGAAAAGGATAAAGGAAAAGGAAAGGAAGAAGGTACAAAGGAAAGGAGGAACAAAGGAAGGAACAAAGGAAGGAACGAAGGAGCTGGACATTTTGGCATGCTCCTACAATTCCAGAAGCAAAGGAAGGAGGATCTGGAGTTGAGGGCCACATTAGGCCACATAGTGAGTTCACTGCCAGCCTGAACTATATAAGATCTGGTTCAGGATTTCTTTCTCCAAATTAATAATAACAAGAGCAATAATAATATTCTTAAATATTTTACTTATCATTATTATTATTATTATTATTATTATTTTATGTGTATAAGTGCATTGCCTGCATGTATGTAAGTACACTGGTGCTGTGAAATGCTGGTGGAGGTCAGAAGACAGCATCATATTCTTCTGGAACTGAAGTTAAGGATGATTCTTACCCACCATGTGGGTGTTGGGAATCGAATCTGGGTCCTCCGCAACAGCAGCTAGTGCTCTTAACCACTGAGCTAACTCTCTAGCCTTTCAATAATAATATTTTTAAATAAAAGACACTGAGTTTAAACATTTAAGGAGGCAATACCTAAAAACACCAGTGTATTCTGAAGGATCTTTGTGGTATTAGCTGATTAATTCCCAGTAAGTATCAACTAAAGATACTCCATTAACCTTCCTTAGAAACTCAGTTCTCAGGGTACTAATTTTCACACTCAAATTTCAAACTGTATGAAACATTTTCCACTTTGCAAAGAATGAGAAGGCACAAAGCAGGATGGGAAGAAGAAAAAGGAAGGTGGTCTTTGAGAACGTGTAAAGAAGATACAGATTCAGTCCTTCTGCAGAATCTGTCACTGTTGGCACCTGACAGGGGCAAGATGTCAGCCTTTTCATTAGCAGAGTGTCTTTTATGTTATTAGTCAAATGTTTCATACCACATGCAATGTCTTACAAATAAGCACCATAGATATCAGTATAACACAGCTAGCAGCATATGTAAAATTGAGTGCTTAAGATGACAACGTCTTTAATACCCATGATATATTCAGTTGGACTATTTTTGCCCACAGGCTCTGGCAAAGGCAGTTGGCTTACAGGGGAAATAGAAACTCATTCAATGAGTGTATTAGTCACTTTGTTGCTGTGATAAACCACCATGACCAAGGGAACTTATAAAAGGAAGAGTTTATTTGAGCTTACCATTGACGGTTGCAGGGAATCAAAGTCCATTATGGCAGGAGGCATGGCGGCCAGGGCTGGAGCAGAAAGCAAAGATTTCACTCCAGGGTCTGGTCTCTTGTTACTTACAGCTGATTCTTCAGCCCCAGCTGACCAGAGCCCATAGATTAAACAGTCCTGATGATCTCTGCTTCCCTTTGAAACTAGAAACTTCACAAGCCAGGACTCCATCTTCTACAAATCCTTTAGCAAAACTGCTCCAAGCTCCACAGCAACAATCTTTAGGCCTTCAGTGATCTTCCCAGTCCAAAGTTCCAAACACCTCCACAATCCTTCCCCAAAACACCAAGGTCAGGTCTGTCACAGCAATTCCCCACTTCTGGTACCAATTTCCTGTTCTAGTTTATCTTCCATTGCCATGACAAAACACTCTGACCGACACCAACTTGGGGAGGAAAGGGTTTATTCAGCTTACATCTCCTGGGTCACAGTTCATCACTTAGGGAGCCCAAGACAGGAACTCAGGGCAGGAACCTGGAGGCAGGAGCTGAAGCACAGGCCATGGAGGAATGCTGTTCACTGGCTTGCTCCTTGGCTTATGCCCAGCCGGCCTTCTTATATAGTACACAACAACCTCCCAGGGTGGCACTACTCACTGTGGGCTGGGCCCTCCCACACTGCTTGACAATCAAGACAATACTCCACAGATGTGGCCACAGGCCAATCCAAAGGAGCCAATTCCCCAACTGAGGCTCCCTCAACCCAGGTGTGTCAAGTTGACACTAAAGCTAGGGCCACCATTATTTATTGTGTACCTAGAAATAATAACCAGAACAGTCATATCTGCCTTGTCTACTTCAGTGGACTGGTATGAGGATGCTATGTGGCAAAATATATAAAGGTTCTGATGGGCCATGGAAATTTATGATTAACCCAATGAATACAATCTCTGTGTTTGAGGTCCAGAAATATGGGACAATCCTGCACATTTTCAAGTTCTAATTCTCACTCACATCTCAAATACAATCTGAATATGCTTTTTCAGTTCATCATGTTTCCAGTAATACATCTGTTCATAAATAATATCAAACTAGATCAACTTTCTGCAGTTAGTGTTGACACCGTTCCAAAGAGTAATCACATTTCTGACTAGAAGGGAAAGCTTGACGGATAGCAGCTATGACAGATGTGCTGAGGACAGTGTCCTGTGACTACCTGGGTAATGGTTTAACATTTGATTAGAGTATTAGAAGGCATCTTTCTCTTTTCTCTCACTAATTCAGAACAAACTGGAGAGAAAAATTAGATACATGAGCTATACAGTTTAATTTATTGGAGCAATGCTTCATTTACTCTGCATTGCTGGAAACAAGGTCTTACTCAGATGCAAGCTTCCCAAGTGATTTAATATAAATTCCCTCTAAACCCAAGAACATTTTAATGATTTGTATAAAAATCTTGCAAAATGGCTTACAAACATTTCTGTACTTTAAAAACAATAATATTCAAAATTCTACCTTTCTGCAATATCCTAGATTCATTATTCAGAAATAAAATTATTTGATTGGCTAGGAACACAAGAGTGCTGTCAGGACCTATTTGTCCCATCTTCTCAATTATCTCAAATACTTACTAAGCCTCTTTGACAGATTTGATTAAATTTTCTGTACTTGTCCTTCCACTAGCCACCACAGCTCTTGGAAAACAGAGGGGCTAGCCTCATTTGTTATATTGATTCCTTAAGCATCTGTGGGTTGCTCAATAGCTGCAAAGCAGAGACCACAGTAGATATTGATTCCATTCTCAGATGTGCTTGAGCAGCAGGTGAAGAGCTATGCACACATGTACTGAGCACACAGTGCTCCATGAAGTAAGAGCAGAGCAGACAATGGGCATGAGCATTCCAACAAGGGAAAATTATTTAAGACTGGGATCTCAGAGAAGGTTTCTTAGGAGATATACTATTTAACCTGGGTCTTGAAAAATGAGAGGCTTGGAAGTTTGAAGATGGAGACAAGGACATTCATTGCATACAGAAGAAGAAACACAGCAACATAACAATCTTTCGACTACAATTGGTGCTCAAAAAATACTTGCCTCAAAAAATTGAATGAAGGCATATAGGCAAGAAATCTCAGAACATATTGAAAGAGATGTGAGGAACTTTCATTAGAGTGAAAAGTAAATAAAATGAGAAAAGAAAGTTGGACAGGACTATAGAAGACATTGAAAGGAGAGACTAAAGAACTGACAATTTTTTAATTCCTAAAAACTAGAGGATTGGCATTTTGGGGCAAAGACTTGGTGTGGTGACTGTATGAGAACATCCTAGATAGATGCCCAGTATGTCATCCCAAATTGTTTGATCTAGCCAGCTTTCTTTTTATGTCAATTCATGTTATCAATATATTTTTTAGCATAATCTTTCAATGACTGTCTTTCAAATGGTCATTCTGCTCAGGATTCTGGACTGGATAGGTACTTCAGGAGATATTAGCCAGCCTAAGGATTCCAAGATCAGGATGTCTTTAAACTCTACACAGTCTATGAAGAGAGAGGCTAAAAAAGAAGGTATCACTAAACACATTGAAGGATGGAGAAGAATGTCATGGACCCATACTGCACATTCTATGGCCATACTCAAGAAGAAGAGAGGTCTTAAGGCTCCAGTGAATGAACCCATATCAAAGGGCATTTGGGGACACAAACCTGACTCTATATGCTCAATATGTGTGTGTGTGTGTGTGTGTGTGTGTGTGTGTGTATGTGTGTGTGTGTGTGTGTGTTCTAGTTTGTCTTCCATTGCTGTGACACAACACTCTGACCGACACCAAATTCAGGAGGAAAGGGTTTATTCAGCTTACATCTCCTGGGTCACAGTTCATCACTTAGGGAGCCCAAGGCAGGAACTCAGGGCAGGAACCTGGAGGCAAGAGCTGAAGCACAGGCCATGGAGGAATGCTGTTCACTGGCTTGCTCCCCTGGCCCATGCCCAGCCTGCCCTCTTATACAGTACACAACAACTGGCCCCAGGGTGGCACCACCCATAGAGGGCTGGGCCCTCCCACATTGCTCAACAATCAAGACAATACTCCACAGACATGGCCACAGGCCAGTCTAATGGAGCCAATTCCCCAATTGAGGCTCCCTCAACCCAGGTGTGTCAGGTTGACACTAAAGCTATCCAGCAAAATTGACCCCTTGTCAACTTGACACACAAAAACACATCACTATTAAGCCACCACCTTTCCAGTTCTTATCCCCAAATTATGGTGTTAACATTAATCACAACCTAAGACATTACAACCTTAAAAGCCCCACAGTCCTTAAAATGTCCAAACACTTAAAAGTTCAGTCTATTAAAAGTCTCTTAACTGTGGGCTGCTGTAAAATCCAAAACAAGTACTGTCTTATTTTAAAGGGAAGAATCAAGTTGGTGTCAGTCAGATTGCTTTGTCATAGNACTGAAACTGAGGCAGCACCTTCACCAATGGTCTCTTCTGACCTCTCCTGGTGCAAAGCCTCAGCTTCTCTCCATGACCCCTGCAATCCTGGGGTCTTCACTGAAACCGAGGTGCACTTCCACCAATGGTCTTTCTTGACCTCTCACAGTGCCAAGCCTCAGCTGCTCTCTGTGACCCCCTCAAATTTCAACACCAGAACCATATAGGAGACTCTTACACACTACCGAGTCCTGCTTATGGCTTGAGATGGAGGCTCAGGCCCCTTCTGGATCACAGCTTCTGTGTGTTGACCCTGAAGAAATTCTCCCCAGAAGATTTCACCACAGTGATGCTGGTCTCTTGTTACTTACAGCTGATTTTTCAGCCCCAGGTAACAAGCATCAATTGTCCCAGTATAAAAAAAATTCACTTCAGGTTCTGGTCTCTTGTCACTTACAGCTGATTCTTCAGCCCCAGCTGACCAGAACCCACAGATTAAATAGTCCTGATGATCTCTGCTTCCTTTTGAAACTAGAAACTTCACAAGCCAGGCCTCCATCTTCTACAACTCAGCAAAACTGCTCCAACTCCACAGCAGCGATCTTTAGGCATTCAATGATTTTTCACAGCCCAAAGTTCCAAACACCTCCACAATCCTTCCCCAAAACACCAAGGTCAGGTCTGACACAGAAATACCCTACTCTCCTGGTACCAATTTCTGTTCTAGTCTGTCTTCCATTGCTGTGACAAAACACTCTGACCGACACCAACTTGGGGAGGAAAGGGTTTATTCAGCTTACAACTCCTGGGTCACAGTTCATCACTTAGGGAGCCCAAGGCAGGAACTCAGGGCAGGAACCTGGAGGCAGGAGCTGAAGCACAGGCCATGGAGGAATGCTGTTCACTGGCTTGCTCCCCAGGCCCATGCCCAGCCTGCCCTCTTATACAGTACACAACAACTGGCCCCAGGGTGGCACCACCCATAGTGGGCTGGGCCCTCCCACATTGCTCAACAGTCAAGACAATACTCCACAGACGTGGCTACAGGCCAGTCTAATGGAGCCAATTCTCCAATTGAGGCTCCCTCAACCCAGGTTTGTCAAGTTGACACTAAATCTATCCAGCACAGTGTGTGTGTGTGTGTGTGTGTGTGTGTGTGTACAGAAATTTGGTGAGGGGTTTAGAAATGGGGTACACATATGGGAGAGGATTTAAATATGATCAAAATATGGGGATGGAGAGATGGCCTAGCGCTTAAGAGCACCGACTGCTCTTGCAGAGGACCTGGGTTCAATCCCCAGCACCCACATGGCGGCTGAGAACTGTCTTTAACTCCAGTTCTAGGGGAATCCAACACCCTCTTCTGACCTCTGCGGCATTGCATGACACGGGTGCACAGACCTGCATGCAGACAGTACATTCATATACATACAAAAATAAATAAAAAAAATTAAAAACTATGATCAAAATATGTTGTACAAAATTCACACATAATAACATTAAATAACTGATAAAAGGAAAAAAAGAGGACAAGAGGAAGCAGTGGTATCTATCTATACAAGATAAAGAATGCTGAGATTGGGTGATTGATAAAGTCAGAGACAAAGAGAGACAGTGGAAGGAAATAAGAGCAAGCATTAGGAAGGCAGCAAGCTGAGAAGTATATCATAAACTACGAAAATGTGCTGATCTTTTTCCGGTAGACAGTGGGAAGCCACTGAGAGATGTAAGCTGAAAAGGAATAAGTTATTCAGAGATAGAACTCAAGATCAATAAAAGATGCTCCTATCACATAAAACTCAACAGTGTTGCCTTCAAATGCTGCTAAATTTCCTTCTGCCATTCTTTTTTTTTTCACATAAATTTATTTTTATTTTTTTAACAAATCTAGACCCGTGTTCCCGCCCATTCCCCGACTCCACCAGAGCTCATGCATTCTGCCAAACATGCTTCTCATCTCTTTCTCAGTCTTTCTCAATATTCTCCATGAGGAAGTTGACTGTTTTTAGCAGAAGTTCACTGTTTCAGTCAGTTCTTTGATGAAGTCCTTTCTGTTGTTGTTGTTGTTGTTGTTGTTGTTGTTGTTGTTGTTTCCAATATGCATTACACCCAACTGCTTTGGACAAAAGCTCAGGGGGCCCTACACAAGAAATACTTACAACTAGGTAATTGGCATTATCATCCACAGATGAGGTATACCATTCATCGTTTGTTTTTCTGGGACTGTGTTACTTCACTCAGCATGATGTCCTCTAACTCCAGCCATTTTCCTGCAAAGCTCATGATGTCATCTTTCTTTACTTCTGCATAGAACTCCATTGTGTAGATGTACCACATTTTCTCTATCCACTCGTCAATTGAGGGGCATTTGGGTTGGTTCCAGCTCCTTGCTATTGTGAAGAGAGCTGCAATAAACATGGCCGTGCATGTATCTCTGTGGTGGAGTGAGT
>VZQC01004791.1:2504778-2539218 GCA_009823505.1 Rhizomys pruinosus
TTCACGTTGAGGTCTTTGATCCATCTGGAGTTCACTTTTGTACAGGGCGAGAGGTAGGGGTTTAATTTCATTCTTCTACAAGTGGTGATCCAGTTTTGCCAACACCACTTGCTGAAGATGCTGTCTTTTCTCCATTGTGGCTTCTTGGCCCCCTTGTCAAATATAAGATGGCTGAAATTGTATGTGCTCAGATTTTGATCTTTGGTTTTGTTCCATTGGTCAACAGGTCTGTTTTTGTGCCATTACCAGGCTGTTTTTATGACTATAGCCCTGTACTATAGTTTGAAGTCTGGTATAGAGATCCCCCCCTGTGTAGCTCTTTTCACTCAGGGTTGTTTTGGCTATTCAGTGTCTTTTGTTTTTCCAAATGAATTTAGGGGCTTTTGTTTCCAAGCCAGTGAAGAAACTCTTGGGGATTTTGATTGGAATTGCGTTAAATCTATACAAGAGTTTCAGTAAAATGGACATTTTTACAATGCTTCAGCTTGGTTTCTGACTCTAAGCTCAATTTCTTGTACATAATCTTACTTTTGACATTTATTTTTTGAAAGATTTCTTGAAGCAGCAACATGATTACATTGAAAGACTGTATAGGTTGGAGAATTTTGAAAGAGAGTGAATGGCAAACTCACATTATAGTAACACTGACAAAATTCCCATTATTGTTAAAGCATGGTAGTCTAGTTTTGCCAGTACTCATTGTTCAGAAATTATAGTAGACATATTTCAAATTTATGTTCTAAGATATAATTACAAGTTTTTAGACTGAGTAATATAACAGTTCAATTTAGTTATTATACTTCTTTCTATTTATTTTTGTTGTTCTTGTTCACTTTAATTTTATATTACTCAAAATAACAAATATATACACTCTGCATATATACCAAAATGACAGAGTCTGAAAAATAAGCTATCGGTTAATTCCAAAACACATTTGGCATTCACATTTTAACAGTAATTTTGCATGCAAGCCAAAAGAAATATAACTTTACATCCCCGGGTTACATAGCAAGTTGATGTATGTTTTAATGTACTTTTTTTCATTTACTTTCATTTATTTCATTTTTTTAACAATAAGTAATAAGTTTTGAGTACAAGCATCCTTCATGTAAAACCAATTTGCAAGCAGTTGTGTTAATGTACTTTCTAATAAGAGATTCTTTCTCATAAATCTTAGAACTTGGGAAAATAAGGACATAAGCTTCAAGTTATGTCTATAGTGGCATCAGGCTTTACTTACATATAAGGATTTTGCACTAGAATCCACAAATCAGGGACAACATATGTCGTTTGTGTTTCTGGGACTGTGTTACTTCACTTAGCATAACAGCTTCTAGTTCCATCCATTTATCCACAAATTTCATGATGGCATCTGTCTTTTTTTTTGTATTTTTTGAGACAGGGTCTCCCTATAGCCCCAGCTGTCCTGGAACTCATGCCACAATGCTCGGCTTAAAGATGGTTCTTAGCCAACATGTGGGTGTTGGGTCTCGAACCTGTGTCCTCTGCAAGAGTAGTCAGTGCTCTTAACCACTGAGCCATCTCTCCAGTCCCCAGCATTTGTCTTTACCACTGCATAGACTCCATTGTGTAGATGTGCCACATTTTCATTATCACTCATCAGTTGAGGGACACTTGGGCTGCTTCCAGCTCTTTGCTATTGTAAAAAGAGCTGCATTCAACATGGTTATGCATGTATCTCTGCAATATGATGAATCTTCTGAGTATATACCCAGAAGTGGTATGACTGGATGAAATGCTAAGCTCATTTTGAGCCTTTTAAGAGTTCTCCACACTTCTTTCCATAGGGGTTGCATGAGTTTACATGCCCACCAGCAGTGAATGAGTCACCCCCTTCCCCCACAACCTCTCCAGCATTTGGTATCCTTTGTTTTCTTGATCATAGCCAGTCTTACCAGGATAAGATGAAATATTAAAGTGGTTTTAATTTCCATTTCCTTAATTACTAGCCATGTTGAACACTTTTAAAGATGTTTCTCAGCCATCTTTACTTTCTCATTTGTGAAGTCTCTGTTCAGCTCTTTACTCCATCTTTTGATTGGGTCATTTGTTTTCTTGCTCCTTTGGTTTTTGAGTAATTTATATAATCTAGATGTTAGACCTCTGCCAGATATGTCACTGGTGGATTTCCTCCAACTCTGTGAGTTTTCTCATCACTACTTTGTTTCTTTTTCTGTACAGAAGCTTTTGAGTTTAATGAGGTCCCGCTTGTCGATTGTTGATCTTATTTCCTGCACAGCTGCTGTCTTATTTAGAAAGTCTTTTCCTACACCTATATCTTGCAGGATTTGGAAAACATTTTTGTCTATCATTTTTAGAGTTTCAAGTTTCACATTGAGATCTTTGATCCATTTGTAGTTGATTTTTGTACAGGGTGAAAGTTAGGGGTTTAGTCTTATTCTTCTACAAATAGTGATCCAGCTTTGCCAGCACAATTTTCTGAAGATACTTTCTTTCCTCCATTGGGTCTTCTTGGCCCCTTTGTCAAATATGATATGGCAGAAATTACATGTGTTCAACTTTGGGTCTTCAATTTTGTTCCATTGAGCTATCTGACTGTTTTTGTGCCAGTACCAGGCTGTTCTTATGACTATAGCCCTGTAATATAGTTTGAAGTCTGTCTGGTATGGTAATACCCCCCTGCATTGCTCTTTGTGCTCAGGGTTGCTTTGGCTATCTGGGGTCTTTTGTTTTTCCATATGAATTTTAGGATATATTTTTCTAGTTCTGTGAAGAATATCATGGGTATTTTCATTGGGATTGCACTGAATCTATATATTACTTTGGGTAGGATGATCATTTTTACAATATTAATTCTTCCAATCCATGAGCATGGGAGGTCCTTCCATCTTCTGATGTCTTCTCCAATCTCCTTCTTCAAGGGTTTAAAATTTTCATTGTAGAGATATTTAGCATCCTTGGTCAGCTTTGTTCTGAGATATTTTTCTAAGGCTATTGTGAATGGGAAGGTCTCCCTGTATTCCTTCTCCAATTGCTTGTTGTTGGCATAAAGAAAGGCTGCCGATTTTTCTAGATTAATTTTGTAACCTGAAACTTTACTGGAACTGTGAATCATTTCTAGGAGTTTTGGTGGAATTTTTGGCATCCCTTAGGCATACAATCATGCCATCTGCAAAAAGGGATAGTTTGATCTCTTTTCCAATCAGTACTCCTTGGATTTCCTTTTGTCTTATTGCTCTAGCAAGTTTTTCCAGCACTATATTGAAAAGGAGTAAATATAGGGGGTAGTTTTGCCAGTTTCCTGATTTTAAAGGGAATTTTTTTATTTTTAATTTTCCCCCATTTAGAATTATGTTGGCTGTGGATTTGTTGTATATGGCTTTAATTATGTTATGGAATGTTCCCTCCAGTCTAATTTGCTCTAGGACTTCAAAGATGAAGGCATGTTGCATTTTATCAAATAACTTTTCTGCACCAATTGTGTAGACAATCCCTCAGGCCTTCTGGGGAATTTTGGGGTCCGACAAAAGGAATGGGGGTGAGAGGAGCAGAGCCAAGACACAGACCCTGGGAGTTGGGTGAATGCAGACAGAGGGCGAGCTGTCACAGAATCGTTTATTAGGGGCAGGGTTAGGGGTTATGTACTGTTCGCATTCCCACACTCCTCTTGTCGTCTTCTGATTGGCCCAGGTCTGCAATGCCGCTTGTATGGTCTCAGCTGCCTAGGGCAGGTTAGCTTGATGAGGAACAAGCTCTGAACAAGCATAATTCTCACCCTTTGTATTTAATTTTATGTGAGGAGAAGTCCAGTGGGAGCTCGGGTGCTATGTCCAAACATTGTTGACCCCACCTCTGGCATACCGGCATTTGACTGCATCTGTCTCAGGTTGCCCTGGTTTTGCAGGGTCTTACTCATCTTTGACTGGCCAGCCACTGAGGGAAGAGGCCAGGAGCAGGACCATGGAAGGGAGAGACAAGCTCATTCCCATGAATTGTGGATGGATGGGAACCAGATGCAAACCACCTCATCGGGAGGGGTGCATGCAGAGTCCCTATTGACCATTGCTGAGAGGACCTGGGACATCGTTTTGTTGACCTGGCATTGGCTGCAGGCAAAGTGAAACAGACACCTGAAGAGAAAAAGGCAGAGAAAGGCCAGGAGGCAGAAGATGCCCCAGGTGACCAATGTAGCAGGATCAAAAATGGACTTTAGCTTAGACCACACCTGTGAAACAAAGCTAGTATCAAAGGCTCTGACCTCGGGGCAGACAGAGTTAAGGGAGACAACTTGAGAACCAAGGTTTGAGGTATAGTTAATAAACTGTTGTGACCAGGGGCCTTTAATAATATCACCAAGTTCACCATGTAGACATGTAATATTGAGGACTTGGTAGGGGTCAAGCAGAATGAGGAAAACCTGGGGTCGCAACTCATCTCTCCCTCTCATTATGTGGCCTTCAAATCCTTGAAGGAAGTTCACAAGAGTGAACCACAGTTGGTGTCTCTAAGATGGAATGATCTCTGCTGGGGGGTTGTATTGGATCCTTAGCACCATGATTTTAATGGAATTTACCTACTGGTCAATAAATCTGACAAGTGAGTTAGGGACGCATGAGCCAGGACTCAGAGCAACCAGAAGTCCACTGGCAGATCCAGGAAGTCCTCAGCTCTCAGCTGAGAAAGAAACTGGCTCTTTTGGGGGGGGGGTCTTGACCCTAAACTGCCTAGCCAATATTTAGCTCCTACTTTTCTCACATTATCCTCTGAGGCAGCTACCCCAATTACCAAGAGGGAATCGGGGTGCTGACCACTATGACTTCTTCCACGCTGAAAAAGGGCATAGGAGGTGGTGACTGGGGTACCCCTGCTCAGTGGATCTATCTAAAATACCCCCAAAAGTATAGTTACAGAGAGAACAAAATCCTTGTCTAGTGCCTATGAAGGCGAGAGTAGCCAGGTACATTTTCTAGACAGGGAACCAAGAGAGGAACAGGGTGAATTAAAAAAAAAAAAACAAACTTAAAAGTCCTTTAGACTTTCTCAACCAGGGGTTCCAAAGCAAGAAACCATTATTGGGTGTATTAGTCAGGGTTCTCTAAAGAAACAGAAGTAACGGGACGAATATATAGTTATATACAATTTATTGATTTGCTCACGTGACAGAGTTCAAGGAGTCCAACAGTAGCTGCACCACACTGGAAAGGCCGAGAGAATCCAGGAACTGCTCAGTCCGCAAGGCTGGATGTCTCAGTAGTCCCAATCCAGTGCTGAAGGCCCGAATGGANGTGTGGAGCAGTCCAGTGGGAGCTCGCTGGTGCTATGCCAAACCATTGTTGACCCCACCTCTGGCCTATCCGAACATTTGACTGCAGTCTGACTTAGGTTTGCCCTGGTTGGTTTTGCAGGATCTTACTCCATCTTTGACTGGCCAGCCACCGAGGGAAGAGGCCAGGAGCGGTACTGCAGAGGGGAGAGACAAGCTCATTCCTGTGAATTGTGGATGGATGAGAGCCAGATGCGAATCACCTCATCAGGAGGGGTGCATGCAGAGTCCCTATTGACCATTGCTGAGAGGACCTGGGCCATTGTTTTGTTGACCTGGCATTGGCTGTGGGCAAAGTGAAACAGACACTGAAGAGAAAAAGGGCAGAGCAGGGCCAGGAGGCAGAGGATGCCCCAGTAACCAATGTAGCAGGATCAACAATGGACTTTAGCTTAGGCCACACCTGTGAAACAAAGCTAGTATCGAAGGCTATGACCTTGGGGCAGGTAGAGTTAAGGGAGATAATTTGAGAACCAAGGGTCAAGGTGTAGTTAATAAACTGTTGTGAGCAGGGGCCTTTAATAATGTCATCAAGTTCAGGATGTAGACATGTAATATTGAGGACTTGGTAGGGGATCAGGCAGAATGAGGAAAACCTGGGATCACAACTCATCTCTCCCTCTCATTATGTGGCTGTCAAATCCTTGAAGGAAGTTCACAAGAGTGAACCACAGTTGGTGTCTCCAAGATGGAATGATCTCTGCTAGTGTTGTATTGGGTCCTTAGCACCATGATTTTATTATTTTTTTTCTTCTTTCTTCTTCTTTCTTTTCACCATGATTTAAGTGGAATTTACCTACTGGCCAATAAATCTGACAAGTGAGTTAAGGATATATGAGCCATGAGTCAGAGCAACCAGAAGGACAAGTCCACTGGCAGATCCAGGAAGTCCTCAGCTCTCAGCTGAGAAAGAAACTGGCTCTTTAGGGGTCTTGACCCTAAACTGCTTAGCCAATTTTTAGCTCCTACTTTTATCACATTACCCTCTGAGGAGGTTACCCCAATTGCCAAGAGGGAATGGAGGTGCCAACCGCTCTGACTCCTTCCATGCTGAAAAGGGGCATAGGAGGTGGCAACTGGGGTACCCCTGCTCAGTGGCTCTAGCTAAAAGACCCCAAAAAGTATAGTTACAGAGGGAATGAAATCTTTGACTAGTGCCTGTGAAGGCAAGAGTAGCTAGGTATATTTTCTAGGCAGGGAACCAAGAGAGGAACAGGGTGAATTAAATGTCCAACTTAAAAGTCCATTAGAATTTCTCAACCAGGGGTTCCGAAGCATCCATTATTGGGCTTCTTTTTTTGTTCATTGTCCATGAGGTCTGGACTCAGCATCTGCTTTCCAGGAAATTTCAATAATCATGGTGTGAGTTTTCCCTTAGGTAGTTGCTTAAATAGAGAGAAGAAACTTTGTTATTTGGTAACAATAAATCTCATATGACTTTAAATGACTTAAAATCTAGTGTTTGGAGGCACAATCTCTCAGACTTTAAAGGAAATGTAATGATTACTTATCTTTTGGTTATACTTTTCTTTTGGGTGTATAAGTCCATACAGTTAGCCCAGATTAACCAACTTTTGTTTTTGGCCAAATTGGTATGGGCATTATGTATGTTGGTTATCCATCCAGAAAGGCTAAGTCACACCAGCCTAACACCTTTAATTACTGTATAATATTCTAGATAAGACTTGGACAAAAGTTCAAGCAGCCTTGTATAATACTGACTGGAGGAGGGACTTAACACCACACATTAAGCAGGCATAACCCGCAAGATTGAATTAAACAATTTAAGGCTTATTTTAAATGTAAAACTGTTCACTACAATTACTACAAACAGGAACGATGGTTTTCTTTTTCAGACCTTTTATCCTGACTTATAGTTTTCCCAGAAAAACAAGAGTTGTAACACATACCAGAAGACAGGAAATAAACTGATAAGGATTATCAAGTCCATCCAAACTGTCTTCTTTTGGACTGCATACAGTTAGTTCAGGAAGATAGAATCTAGCATTTTGAGCCAAATTATCTGGTTAGATCAAAGGAAATATCAAAAGCAACTCTTGCAAGAAACATAAAGTACATTTTTCAGTAGCCAGAGGTAATCCACCATTTGCCTGTGTCTATTTAATCCAAACCTGTAACAGGGAGTCAGGTTCGAGCCAGGAGAGGACTGAAAATGAACAACTCTGTATATTCACAATCCTATTCAGGCCACTAGTAAACCATCCTGAGTGTTTATACCAATTTAACTTAATACAGGTATCTTATCATTTTACTAAACCTTGAAGTGCCATGTCATATGCATATAAAATTTGGACAAAAACAGAACACTCTTTTTTTTTGCTTTGTTTTTTTTTTCGAGACAGGGTCTCCTTGTAGCCCCAAGCTGTCCTGGAGCTTACTCTGTAGACCAGGCTGGCCTTGAACTCACAAAGATCTGCATCTGCCTCTGCCTCCCAAGTGCTAGGATTAAAGGTGTGTACCACCACACCGCTACATTTTGATTTTTAAACTAATTGACTGAACCTTACAAATTTAAGCTTATTTATATAGTGTCCTTTCTACCTGTCACAACAAACCTTATCCTCACATAAATCCTTACTAAAAATATCTTTTTAACATTTTTTCACTTTTGCATCCCTTTTTAATACCATGAGACATAACATTCATAAACAGATTAACCCTTAATTGTGCAGATTTACTAAGTAATTAACATTTATTTCCCATGTAATGAGATGGGACAGTTATCTTGAATACAATAGTTTGAAAAATCACAGAAATGCTCAATAAAAATTGAGTTCTTAGTTTCAAACATCTCAGGACTAAACACCCTCTATATCTACCCAGGCAACCATGCTGCTTGCTTTATGGCAGGGATGCAAATGGTCAATGACAAACAGCTTCACACAGCAACTTTTTAAAACTTTCCTTCTGGGCCAAAGACTATGTCTATGAGGATTCAAGTAGCCCTGTCAGGCCTCCAACAGCAGATTGCAAAGGGCCTAAAGTCTGCCCTTCCTTCCCAGACACAATGTCAGACACATAAAATCTGTCATGTTACATTTTACATTTTGGAATATGGAAGAATATTTTAAATACTTTTAAGGCATTTATTTATTAAAATGGTCTCTGCCAAGATTTCAGGTTAGCTTAAAATTTAATTCAGTCTTTACATGTCTTTGAGCTTGCCACCTCAATGCCACAAAAAATACCTTCTCCATCAGTCAGTGTGACCAGTATCCACATGGAGAGCCTCATGGTCAGCCTCTGTTCTCCTGGTGAACCAGCTAGATGTTAATACTGATCTGCTACAAGGTAATGGCTCCTAACTCAAACTCAATGGAAAAGGAGTGAAACATCTGCAAAGTGCACTTTTTTTTTTTTTTTTTTTTTTTTTTTTTTTTTTTTTTTTTTTTTTTTTTTTTTTTTTTTTTTTTTTTTTTTTTTTTTTTTTTCCCCTTTCCTCCCCCCCTACCCCCACCCCATCCCAGATTCTTTTTTTTTTTTTTTTTTTTTTTTTTTTTTTTCAGTTTATTTTTTTTTCATTTTTAGCTATAAGTCATAACTATTAATGCTGTTTAAAAAATAATATTTTTAAAAAAAAAAAACCTATCTGCAGGCTGTTTGTGCCCAACACCTAGAAGCCCCACCATCCAGTGGGGGTGACAGGTTGTTTGTTCAATCAAGTTCTGATCAAAGAGTGTCCAGACTACATTGCTGTAGTTCACCATTCACCCCAATCACAGCCGCTACTTTCTACCACGCCCCCTCTTTGCTGCAGGTTTTCCCTAGGCTTAGAAAAGGGGCACAGGTGGATGAGAGTTAAAGCAGCGTCCACTCTCTCTGGAGCTGTTGACTTGGACTCTGGTCAATTCTGGCTTGTTCCTTTCATGGGCTGACAGTTTGTCCAAGGAATAACCTTTCGATCCTCTAATGAAGAACAAGCAATTAGATATATAGGTATTTAAGCAGCACTAAATAGTTATGGTAGGTTACTTTAGCATAGACACATGTTTGGAATGTTAATCCATGAATTACACTTTTCCCCCCTGTTAATATGACAGGTCTTACTGTGGCTTATAACTCTCCTAACCTGTAGAGATGTAAGCTTGTGGCATCAACGGCCATCGCGCCGTCCCTACTCTTCCACACCACGGGGGAGACCAATCAGCCAATCTCACCGATCCTTCGACTACCTACCAGCGCACCACTGGCCCGCTCCTCCTCGCCTGCACCACGTATTCCCCAGGCAGGTGAGGTGTAGAACCTGGTGCTGACCGCGTGCGAGTCCTCTGCTTGACTCACGGCGGCGCGATCAGACATCCCCCACACTGTACTTCTCGCATTTTATTGGTTTAGCTGGCTTTGGTAAGCACTCATCTGTGCATCACGAGCGCCATCCTGTACACTTCGCATGTCTTTCGCGTCGCCAACTACTCATACCCCTCCACTGGTCTAACAGTCAGGTCTATCCGCCAAGCAGGGTCTTATTGCCTCTCCGCCTGTAGGTATCCCAACTTAAAGGCAAGAAGCCCTTACACTCTTCCTGCCGGGCCTTGCGTCTACTCATCCCCCTGGCACCAAATCCACACTGGCACTACTCGCGAATCAAGCCACCGCCCACAACCTCTGACTTGACATGATGTCACGAACGCTCCTGCTACCTTACTATCATTCCTCGCCCTGAGTGCATAGCCCTAGGACTTAGTATTATATTTGGCTCTAAACAGAGACGCGACGTACATCCCCTTACCCACCAGTCTTCCCATGTCTAGGTACGTCAACCTTACCAACGACATCAGCCAAGCTCAAAGCACACCCGCCCTTTACCGTTCTTCATATGACACTCACCCTCGCTAACCACATAGATTTGTCTCCAATCTACCAGCTGGGCGACAATAAGACTAACTCATCGTCACATTTCTCACATTTTCCTATGGGGGAAGCAAGAAGTCTCCTCATATCAAGAACCTTTCTGGCAACCCTAGACAGGTAAGCTTCTCATTAGGACCCATAACTGTTTTGAGCATCGACGAGACTCCACATGCAGTGGGTCATGTTCATGGCAATACACTGACCAATACCAAACATACCTTCTCTAGATAACTTTCTCTGTATCGCTGGACTCTTCTTCTCCTCCCTCCTGCACACCTTCATACCACTGTCATCAACCCCTTCGCATCGCCATTCTCCTTCGTCAAGTATGATTTAACTTAAAGAATTGTTTGCTCCCCAAGTTAATCTATATAGTCACCCAAAACAACATCAGTGAATTTGATGAAATATGTGCCTTGACTCCACCCTATAGTTATGTATAATACGACTGTCTTTTGGAGACTCATACACTAAAAAAAAAAAAAAAAGGGGGGGGCATACAGAAAGACATGAAACCTTTTCATCACAAACCTTGCAATTCAAATTCTTCAAACTAACTATGGGAAGATTTGTTTGTTCCAACAGGCACAAAAAATGTCACACTTAACGGCTGAGAAAGAAAAGATATCAGCGGTTGCATTGAGTGGATGTACCAAAAAGTGGCAAAGGAAAGGCTGACCCGTTCTGAACATTGAAGGAAGGAAAAGCCTCAGATTCCAAGCGGCCACTTTTAGAAGAGGTAATCTTTTGTGGTTTATGAAAAGAACCAGTGAATCTTCTAACGATATAATAAAAAGGGAATGTTTAACAGTTTTTAGCTCACATGACAGTTTTACTTGGATCACCTTGGGTTATCAAAGTAAAAAAAAAACAATTTCTCTCCCAATTAGCTTAGAGCAAGCCTATTCATTTAAACATCTCCATAAAACAAATATGTTTTCTAAACTAGTTTCAAACCCAATTTTCAGCACCTTGATGAAAACCTCTAACTCTACATAAATCTTAGTAGCACAACTTAATCAGAGAAAAATCATGACTCCTAAAGTATCCTATAGCAGTAACATAAAACAAGCACATCTTAATATTCTCACAACTAGTACTCACCAGTGCTGAGGTCATCTAGTCAAATTGATGGTACACATTCATCCATATTTCTTTAATTTTAGGATTAATTGGGCTCAGTTACTCCTTGCGTTTTATGACTCAGAAAGTTCTATCACTGTTAGAAGACTCTTATACAACCATAGTGAACACTCCATATCGCCCATATTTAATCCTAAATTTTTAAATGGAAAATTTACCCCTATTGCTAGAGACCTCAGCCACTGTATAAATATGTAAGATTCTTTAGTTGTGCTATGAGTGAGTTATGACACTGCATCGCTTAGGAAATATAAAGTATGAGATGCTGGCGAGACCATCCAAGCACCTGGCTGAGGAAATCCCAGGAGTGGCCAGACCAGCTGCATAACAGTTCAAACCCAGGAGGTAGTTCCCTTTCCTCGTGAGGAGGAAGGGACAGGACATGGGATCAACTGGATGGGTCGGTCCAGGAGGATTCTTCTGATACATAACAAGCCCTAATAGCGTTCCCAGTGTCTGCCCTCACCTTTTGACGGCCTTATCCACCTTAGGAAGCCATGCAGTACCCAGACTGATCCAGGTGCCAGACCCCAAAATTGGGTCTCTAGCAGAGACTAAAAGGTTGCCACGTGGGCACTCCAGAGAGCTCAGAGATTCCCCAAGCTCTAAAGACCTCCTCCCAAGCCGGACCAGGATTCCTGACTAACGCTGAGTGCAAATTTTACTAGCTAGTAAAGGGCAGATTATCTTTGGTCTCTTGAGAGCATGGTGGGACTCACAAAAGCAGGCTGACCTTAGAGCTCACAAAGAACTTTGCCTGCCCTCAGCCTCACAAGGCACTGGGTGACAGTGTGTTGCTCCCAACACCCAGGTCCAATGAATTCATTCCCAGTCCAGAAGCTAGTTAATATGTTAAATCAGAGGATACATCCACACAGGAAGGAATTCTGGGCCTGCAGAGGTCACAAAAAAAAAAGTAGATAATTCCCAAAGCAAGCAAGTCCTTCTCATACAATCCTTTTGAAAGCAGACACCAACACCAGGGCTGAGAGATGGTTTAGCGGTTGAGAGCACCGACTCTCTTGCAGTGGACCAGGTTCAAATCCCCAGCAGCCACACGGCAGCTAAGAACTTGTCTTTTGACTTCAGTTTCCAGGGGAATCCGATGCCTCTTCTGATCTCCACAGCATTGCCATGAAAATAATAAAATAATAAATAGAGATAAATATAATAAATAAATAAAGTCTTTAAAAAAAATTTTTTTTTATATTTTAAAAAAAAAAGAAATGTAGAGCACAAAACAAATCTTTGCCTTTAAATGCATTTTTAAATATTCAATTTAAAAGTTTGCACATGTATATCTAGTCTGGCATGCCAAAATGAATGATTCTGTGCACATAAAGGATGGAAACTTCAAGTGGCCACTTTGTTTGACAGAACCAACATGAGACAAATAAAATAACTTAATTATAAACACACACATACACAAAACTTAGACACCATGCTTAGACCACCACCAGAAAAGACAGTAACATATAAACATAAGACATAGTCAGACAAAAGAGAAGAAGCACTGTGCACATGGAGCCAACACCCTGTTGGTCCTGGAACCAAAAATCCAGACCCCTTGCCCGATTCCAAATCACTGAGGTGAACCCCATTTTCGCACTTTACCAGTGGAGAATTAGGGCATCCCCCATCTCCAAGCTCAAGGAGCATTACTGCATCTAGTTTCTCCTAACCAAGTGCCCCAGACCAAATCTTGAGTTTAAACAAAACCAAACATGAAAGTAAAAAGTAAAAAAGGAATTGAGCTCTTTCTTACCCCAAAGACACAGCCAGCCAAATGAGACGTCTCTAGTCCCTCCAGTGGGAGAGAGTTTCCTGGGCCCCCCTCCAAGGGTATATCAGGGGGGGGGGGGAAATGAGTATCCCTAGCAGAAGCTGAAGGGAATTTGGGGGTTTGGGGATGGGGGAACCTTCCTTATCCTGGTGAAAGTCAGGGACACAGGGCAGGGCCAACTTTTCCTCAGTGTTCTTGTGGCAGGCTGAGTTATGCTCACGCAGAACATCCTCCACCAAGTAGCTCTTAAGGATTGCAATTATGGCGAGGAGGGGCAATGCAAACGGCCTCCTCCCAAATGAATCCAAGTGCCTGGATTTCATTTTAAGGCCACAGATCTGGAGGAAAGCCTTTAGGGCAGCCATATGTGGCTCCAGAATGTAGGGAGGAATATTATCCATGAGGGCAGAAAGTGTTAAGGGAGGAGAGGGGTCTGGAGGGGGGGAGCTGGGCACTCACCCTAGTGCTTGGCCGAAAGAACAAAGAACACAAAATGGGGTCTNTTTTCTTTTCAAAATGTTTTAAGTGCCTTGGACAAATTAGCAAGCTGACATATGTTTTCGGACTTTCCCCTTCAACTATTTACAGTTTCAAGAGAACAGAAAGGGAAGGGAAAAATTGTATTTTGCTATCAATTCCCTGTTCTGTCCAGTGGGCTGAGGCTCCTTATGCAGCCAGAGTGAGTGTAGTTCAGTTGCAGTGCTCATTTAAACTCTGGCCTTTCTGTCCAGGTGGATAACAAGGGGGCCAATTACTGCCCTGTGTGAGGGGTAGGGCAAGATGGCAAACACCTGTCTTCAGAACCAGGAATGAAGCCACACTTCCAGGGAGTGTATGAATCACCTGTGAAATAATGACTTTTTTTGGAATCAACTGACCCGGGCTGAATTTAGACTACTGACCCAGAAAGAAAGGCCCACATATTCCATTACCAGACCTGTGAGCTATTGAAGACATCCCCATCCACTTCTGGCTTGCTTTTGTAATAGGAGTGTTGCACTAGTTTAGGGGAATAGAAGCAGTACTGACATGCACTTCTGTTTTTCTTCTGGCTTGTTGTTTTAACCTCTGTAATTCAGCAGGAACTTTAGGGTCATGGTGATTGAATCATTCACATCACAACGGCTTCAAAGTTCACTACTTCAACCCCTAGGCTCTCCCTAGGATGATAAATGTAGAATTTAAAATATTTTATTAATATAAACAATATAAGTTTCTTTAGAGAGATTTATATCAGGTTATAAAAAAGTGCTAATGAGTGGGTATTATGGCATGGGCGAACCTGAGCTGTTGGGGACGGGATTCAATACAAGTATGGCAAGTGAGGGGAGGAGGATAAAGATACAAGTGCGATTTATATTATTATATAACCCCTTTTAGAAGAATAGAAGAATTATATAATAATTATAGAAAATTAGAAGCAGAAATATGATCTACTTGTGTGTGTGGCGGTTCGAGAAGAAAGCAAATTCCAGGAGACTATAGATGCCAAGGAGCGGCAGGGAAGAAGTGCCAGACAGAAACAGAAAGCAGGGGGAACGGCAGGGAAAGGGAAGAAGGTGGGGGGGGGACAGGAACAAAAGGTAGCATTCCACAACGGGGTGGCACCACTGGGGACCGGGGTCGGGCAGGGGGGAATGGGGGGGGGGGCCGGGGGGGGGAGGGGGGTGTGTGGGGGGGGGGGGCAGGGGCGGGGGATGTGGTTTGGAGAAGGAGACAGAGGAGGCAGATGGGGGGGCAGGCACACACACAAGATGAGTCAGTGTGACGGGCAGAGGCGGGGTGGCGCGAACATCATTTTTGAGGTAGAATCTCTCTTGTTGAACATGGAAATTGTTAGTTTTTTTACTACACTTCTTATTGAAATATTTCTGAATATTAACAATAAAAGTTTGGTAGAAACACAAACCATTTACTTCAATGTATGAGAATAATTGTGATAATTGATAATTGTGGTAGTTTGATGAGTGTCCCCCGTAGGTTCTAGGTATTCAGACATTTGCTTCCAGTTGGTGGCGCTGTTTTTGGAGTAGGTCTTAGAAGATGTGGCAATGCTGGAGGAGGGAAAGTGTGTTCACTGGGGGCGGGCTTATAAGCGAGTTTTAACAAGCCTCCATGGTATAAAGTTGTCCTCTCTCTTGTTTCTGTGCTTCTTTTCGTGAGATGTGACCTTCAGTTTGCTGCTCCAGATCCAGCTGCCACGCCTCCCACCACAATGGACTCAATTCCCTGGAAAACCTCCAATCGTTTAAGATGAAATAAAAACTCTTCCTTTGATTAAGTCCTTGTCATGGTGCTTTTATCACAGTAACAGAAAAGTTGACTAATACAGTTGGTCCCCGAGCGTGGGCTGTTGGCTGTGAAGGAACCTGACCCTGTGGATGTTGGAGAAGAGACGTGTGGAAGATTTTGGTTATTTGGGGCTGGAAAGGCTGTTGACTATTGTAAGCAGAGTTTAAAGGGCCATTCTAGTGGGGGCCCCCTGAAGGAAAGCATGGCTGCAAAAGATGTGGTTCAGAGGAAAATAAAGACTTTAGGCAGCAACTGGGATATTTTGATATTTTGATAAAGAGTCTGCCAGCAGTTTGCCCACAGCCCAAAATTGCTTGCTGATGCTAAGTTGAAAAGCAATGGACTTATGTCTTCACGAGGATATTTCAAGAAAGCCTAATGTAGAATGGTGGTGTGGCTTTTCATGGTGAATATACTGAATATTATACAGTTCTACAGTGAAAAAGAGCAGCTGGGGCAGAAAAAAATGCAAAATGTACAGTCTAGATCTGAAAACTGCACTAGGAAGATTAAAGGTGGGGCCAAGCATGTGAAGGCGGGCTCCCTTTCATAAGGAGATTAAACTTCTTCATTAAGGCGAGGCCTGGAGATTTACAAGTAAACAAAAAAGACATCAAGTACTCAGGCAAGACCACACCAGCTAATTCCTCCAGCACGTCCAGGGCAGAGAAAAGTACAAATGTGGTTAACGTAGGAGAGAGTCCATCCTGACACCTTGCAGCCAAATCAGCAGTTTCCTTCACATTGGTGGTTTTAGAGGCATGAAGTCTGCAACAGTGAAGGGGTCATCAGTTCTCCTCCAACAGTTTTTCCGAGAGCTGCCAGGCCAGGTAGAGTGCAGCATGGGTGTCCCTGCATAAAGTAAGATCTGATAGGCCATTGCATGAACTGTGAATGTGAAGCCTGGTTGGCAGCGGCGACCCAAGAAGACTTTCGAGATTTCCAGACCTGTGAGATATTTTCAAAGGAGAGCTGCATACAGGGAAGTGGTACCAGCCTAAGAAAAAAATGTAATTGTCGCCACGCAAAGCTGGAGAGCTGAGCCATCTAAGTCATTTGGAAGTCAAGTCCCACAAGTTGCATGTGGAGCTAAAGGACTTGGTGTTTGCCCTGATAGCTTTTTCGGTCTTGTTTTGGTCCAGTATTCCTCACTATGCCTCTATACCTTCCTTTTGGAATGGGAATATGTATTCAGTTCACTGTAATCAGGGCGTATGTTATGTATGTAATTTGTCTTTTGATTTTACAGGAGTTTACAGTTTGGGAGATTGGCCTCTGAGTCTAGAGGAGTAATTTGGGCCTGTGGAATTTTGAATGGAATTGAGACTGGTACAGACTGTGGGGATTTTTAAGGTTGGACTAACTGCATTTGATTTTTTGGTCCAGAGCCTATGGGGGCCAGGGGGGACGTGGGAAATGTGGTGGTTTGCAGAGTGTCCCCCATAGCTGTAAGTATTCAGACTTTGTCTCCCGTTGGTGGCGCTGTTTTTCTTGGAGGTATTAGGAAGGTGTGGCCATGCTGGGGGATCGTGCTGTCACTGGGGGTGGGCTTAGAGCCTAGAGAGTTTAACAGCCCTCGTGGTGTACAGTGCCCTCTCTCTGTTTCCTGTGCTTTTTGCGAGATGTGCCCCTCAGTTTGCTGCTCCAGATCCAGCTGCCACACCTCGCCACCATGGACTCTACTTCCCTGGAACATGGAACTGCCAATCGTAAGCTGAAATAAACTCTTCCTATTATAAGTTCCTGGTCATGGTGCTTTATCACTGAAACAGAAAAAACAACTACTACAAATATTTAAGTAAGGTGCAATCTGTTAATACCGTATTACACTCATTTCTTAATGATAATTTTGAGATGGAATTCTACTGTTAGGGAATACCGGATAGCTTACCAACATGGGAGAATTTTTATAAACATTTGTGTTGTTCAATCTACTAAAAAGCAATAGCATACCTCCCTATGAAGCAAACAAAAACAGTTAAAAAAACTGGTTTTGAGGTTAGAAAGCACTGCAAAGCAGAGGCTTCTGAGAAATAAAACATTTACAAAGTCTGTTTATATTTGATCCCTCTACTGATATACTTTAAACCTTCAATCCCACAGTATAATAAAAGAGATGTCAGATTCAGGATTTCCTCTTAATATTCATACAATATCACTTGGACCACATGTGAATGAAAAATGTTCTTAATTACTAATCCAATAAATGCTACTGGGGATATAAAGTAATGAATATGCTTTAAGGTCTTTCCTAGTTATGCCAGATTACTCATCATTCCAGATAAGTGGCATTATATCCCATCTAAACTTATAGAGAAGAATACCAATATTTTATTGTGTTAATATTTTAAACTAAAAATGGTTGAGATTTAGTGCCGTGTTATTACTTTGTAAAAATAAAGTTGTAATTTACTTTCATATCTCAAAATATTGTAACATATTTCCCATGAAAGATGCACCTAGGTAAATTCCAGCTCAAATTCTGCAAGTTCTATGTTCAAAGTTTGTTGTGAATTCAGGAATCAGGACTTAAATCCAAATTCTGGGAGGCTGTTAAGGGCTGTGGCAATTGTTAGGTTGGGTCTGGGTGAAAAGCCAAGATTGCATAGACCTGAAAGACCCTCCTCTCTTTTCCAGTCAGGCCAGATTCCCATGAGAACTCTCGAATTGAGACCGACCTCCAGATCTGAGACCTGACCGGCTTATTGGACAGATTTCAACACAAACACAATGTCCCTATTTCCCTCCCCATCTATACTAAAACCGCTTTTACCCCCGGCCTCCCAGATGCATGCTTTTTTTTCTTGTGGTGTACCTGGATGGCATTGGATGTTATGCCAGGAGGAGAGGGACAAAAAGAGAGTGCTCAGTCCTGGTAATAAATCTGCTTCATTTACTTTTATACTTTGGAACTGATTGGCCTTATCTCTTGCATATAGATACTGTTCTTAGTCATCTTGGTGGCCCAATGGAGAATGGGGTTATTTTTCCTTGGCCTGGGGGCCCAGGCCCACAGACATGGGGGACCCACTCCTTCTCTTCCCCAATGCATCCTTGGCTTCTTGACCCTGGTATAAGTCGTTTCCTGTTGCCTCCTTTCTTGCTTTCCAGAGCTCCTGTCTGTAAGCATTTGCAACACCAGGGACAGCTCTCTTTCCTCAGCTTGGTGACCTTAGCCCAGTCGATCCAGGGTCCACTGGCTATTTTGCAGGAGGAGTGCAGAGACCAGCTTCTGTTGTGAGGGGTCCCTCTTGGATTGAAGAATTCATCCTGATTCCTCCCCCGCTTCTACCCTAATCGTCCCAGATGTGCACTTTCCCATGGTCCTGGAGGCCATGGATTAGCCTAAGAGAGTGCATTTTCTGGAATAATTTCCTGCCTTTACTTACTTTTAATTTGGACTGATTTGGCCTTTATCTCTGGTCAGATACTTCTTAGCTTTAGGGGCCATTCCCCTGCCTGTGAGGATATTTGGGGGGTGGGGTGTCCAACCATGAAGGAAGTGGTGGGAGGGCACAGAGTCAAGATGCAGAACCTGGGAGTTGGGATGAACCAGACAGAGGGTGAGCTGTTGTGTACTCCTTTATCGGGGGCAGGGTTAGGTTATGTCTGTTCGACATTCCGCTCTCGCTCATTCTCTTAGTGCAGTGTCATATCGCCTTGGGTTGGCACTGGGTCTGCAACTCAGCTGCTTACTATGGTCTCGCCATGCCTAGGGCAGGTTAGCTTGATGAGTGACAAACTCTGTGCATATGTAATTCTCAGATACTGAGACCACATTTCCACCTTTGTATTTAATTTTGCTGGGAATGAGTCCAGTGGGAGCTTCGATGTGCTATGCCCAGAACCTTGTTGATCCACCTCTGGCATTCCCACATTTGACTGCATCTGTCTTAGGTCGCCTGGTTTTGCGAGTCTCATCCTCTTTGACTGGCCACACCGATGGAAGAGGCCAGGAGCGGACTACCTGGAGGGGAGAGACAAGACTCATTCCCAGAATTGTGGATGGATGAGAGACAGATGTGAATCACCTCATTAAGGATGGGGTACATGCAGAGTCCCCTATTGACCATGCTGAGAGGCCCCTGGGCTGTTGTTTTGTTGACCTGGCCATTGGCTGTGGGCAAAGCAAAACAGACACCTAAAGGAGAAAGGCAGAATGTCCAGGAGATAGAGGATGCCCAGGTGTCCAATTGTAGCAGGCTCAAAAATGGACTTTAGCTTAGACCACACCTGCAAAACAAAGCTAATATCAAAGGCTATGACCTCGTGTCGGGTTAGAGTTTTAAGGGGGACAACTTGAGAACCAAGGTCAAGGTGCAGTTAATAAACTGCTGTGTCCAGGGGGCCTTTAATAAATTCCAATGTTCACCGATTTCTGATGTAGATATGTAATTATTGAAGGACATTGGTATGGGGGTCAGGGCAGAATGAGGAAAACTGGTGGTCCCATCTCATTTTCTCCTCTAATATGTGGCCTTCAAATCCTTGAAGGAATTCCACAAGTCAAAACCTACAGTTGGTGTCTCCAAATGAAGATCATCTGCTATGGGGTTGTATTGGGTCCTTAGACCATCTATTGTCTAAATGGAATGGAAATCTACTGGTTAATAAATCTGACAAGGAGTTAAGCATTTCATGAGGCACAAGTCAGGCAACCAGAAGGATAAGTCCACTGACAGATCCAGGAAGTCCTCAGATTCAGCTGAGAAAGAATGGCTCTTTGGGGGTCTTGATCCTAAACTGCCTAGCATATTTATAGCTCCTTTACTCACATTACCTACTCTGAGGAGGTTACCCCGCAATTTGCAAGAGGGACATGGGTGCTGGACCACTTCTGTATCCTTTCCATGCTGAAAATGGGTAATGGAGTCGGTGCTACTGGTGGCAACTGGAGTACCCTCTCTGCTTAGTGGATCAATCCAAAAGACCCCAAAAAGTATAGTTACAGAGAAAACGAAAATCCTGACTAGTGCCTGTGAAGGCAAAAGTATAGCAGGTACGATTTTCTAGGCAGGGAACCAAGAGAGGGACAGGGTGTGTAAAGTGACAATTAGTCAAACTAAAAGTCCATTGAACCTCTCAATGAGGGGTTCCAAAGCATCCTCTATTGGCGTTCTCTTTTGTTCATTTATCCCATAGCGTCTGAACTCAGCATCTGCTTTCCCAGGAATTTCACGATAGTCACAATGTGAGTTTCCCTTAGGTGTGGCTCTTAAAAGAGAGAGAAAACTTTATATGTTCAACAATCAAAATCTCATAGACCTTTAAAATGACTTAAAATCTAGTGTTTGAGGCACACATCTCTCAGACTTTAAAGGAAATACAATGATTACTTCATCTTTTCGGTTATAACTTTCTTTTGGTCCACTTAGCCCAGATTAACACACTTTGTTTCTCAAGGTCAGATTGAGAATCTGGTCCTCAGGGGCAACTTGGATTTTGAGGGAAGGAGACTCCTGTCTCCTCTCGCTTTTCATTTACCAGTTCAATCCACACGAGGACAAATCAGTCTTGCTTAGAGTAGCTTCCTTTTTTGAAAACATGAAGAGACTTTCCTCTTTACAACTGGCACTGTGAGCTTAGTGGATCTCCAAGGACCTGCCTCCCAGGACCGACGGTGATTCACACATTGCAGGTACATTTCAGGAGATGGCCCCGGACTAGTCCCCCTGGGACTGGCTGACCTCAGAGGGCAAGAAAAAAGTTGTTTCTTAAGTCCTCCCAGCAGAATTGGTATGGGCATTTAAGTAAGTATGGTCGTTATCCATCCAGAAAGGCTGTACACAGTCTAACACCCTTTATTACTGTCTATATTTTAAATAAGGCTTGGACTATTGTCCAAGCAGCTTTGATAATACTGACTGGAGAGGGACTTAACACTATGTGTAGCAGCATAAATCACAAGATTGAATTAAACAATTTAGGCTTATTTAAATGTAAAACTGTTCACTACAATTCTACAACAGGAACAACCTTTTTTTTTTTCTTTTTTGGACCCTTTATCCTGATTTATAGTTTTCCAGAAAGACAGAGTTGTAACACATACCAGAAAAAAGGAAATAAACTGATAAGATTACAAGTCCATCCAACTGTTTTTTCTGGACTGCATGCAGCGGAGATAGAATCTAGCTTTTTGAGCCAAATTATCTGGTAGGTCAAAGGAAATATCAAAAACAACTCTTGCAAGAAACAAAAGTACATTTTCAGTAGCCATAGGTAAACCACCATTTGCCTGTGCCCATTTAATCAAAATCTGTAAACAGGAGTAGGTTCAAGCCAGAAGAGGACAGAAAAATTGTGAGGAGCTGTAAGCCTGTTCATAAAAAGTTAACTCTGAATACTTAGAGCTGTTCCCTAAAAGTGCAGATATGCAGAGAAGCTTCCTACCTGCATACCTGATGTTCCAGAGGAATCTTATCACAAGCAAACAGTTTCTTCTGGAGCCAGCAGCCCGTGGAGGAAGCTTATCACGCAAACAATCTCTGCGGTGCGAGCAGCCAGCCCCGATAAAACTTTTAACGTTTACAAGAGCTACCTCCCACCCCCTCCCTCTTCCTGATTCTCCCACCTTTTACTAAATAAATACCGCTGTTTTGTTCAATAAATCAGACTTTGACAAACTTCGCAAAGTCTCGATCTTTTCTCTCCTCATCTTCCACGGTTTTGGGGTCCTTCTCGGGTACCGATGTTACATGACCCGAGACAGGTCATATTGGCGCCCACGTAGGGGCTCGAGGTAAGAGACCTCTCACCAGACAAGGAACAAGGAGGCCGGCCGGACGACTTAAGACCGAGGGCGCTTCCCATCAGCAGAAGGGAAAACCTCGGGAAAAAAAGAGAGGGTGCTCCCATCAGAGGAGCGAGGAAAACCTCTGGAATAAGAGAGGACATTTCGCCACCCACGGAATGCAAATCCTTGGGGAAAAAGGTAAGTGGTTTCTTCATCTAACGAGATGAGAATTCACTGTCTAGGGAAGGAAGTTTATTTCAGTTCTCATCAGACAGTCTTCAGGGAGAGAAGAGTCTGGGTTACAGTCTCCCCTTCTTCAGCACCTATCCTTAAAACCACCAGAAAGATTTTAATGAGGCTATTTTCCAAACTCTAATAAGGGAGAGACAGAACCAGAGGGAACGACCGAGTAAGTCGATAGCCAGGAAACAGAGAAAAATAAAAAAATCATCATATTAAGATGCCAGGCAGCAGCCCTACTTACATAACTGTTCGTTAAGGTGGGAACAGACATTTAGTAAATCAATCCACATTTGGTGACTTTGAGTACAAAAGTTGTTAATGGAGGAGTTAACTAAAAAAATGTCCATATGTCTATGTAGCTGTCTGTCTGTGTGTTAATTGTTCTCTCATGTGTCTGATTTTTGGCTCCATATGTCTATGCTAGGTGTTATGTGTGTTAACTGTTCTCTCATGTGTCTGATTTTTGTCATGTGTGTTCTTCTGTTTTGGTTTCTGTTAAAAGTGGCACTTCAAAGTTTTTTCATTTTATATTTGTGCACATAAATTAAGGTTTACTTTTGCCTGCCTCTTAAACCTTTTCCAAAGCCCAATTAGAACCTGGGTTCCTAAGTTCCTACAAAAAATTCTAGCTGTTTTTCTAAAGGTTTTATTTGTTTTCTGTTAAGACTGGATAAAGCCAGGCAGTGGGCCACACGCCTTTAATTCTAGCCCTTGGGAGGCAGAAGGCAGGTAAATCTTTGTAAAGCCAAAACGCGGTCTACAGAGCAAGCTCCAGACAGTCTGCGGCTATGGGAAGACCCTGTTCAAAGGCAACAAAAAAAAAAAAAAAAAAAAAAAAAACAAAAAGAGGCAGGGGTAAAGATTTTTGTGATATCACAAAGACCAGAGATAATCTGCTTCTTACAGGCTGTAAAATTTACATCAGCAGTCTGCCTTGGGAGGAGTCTTTAGAGCTTGGGAAATTCCTGAGCACTCTGGACAACCTTTCCATCTTTGCTGGAGACTGATTTTGGAGTCGGGCATCTGGATCAGTGGGGTGTTGCATGGTTCCAGGGGTGCATTACAGGCTCTTGCCCCCAAGGAGCAAGGGAGAGCAGTCTTGGGCAGCTTTTTGGGGGCTCTGTTATGTTTTTGCAAGAATTTTGAGCCTGTTTCTCCTCCCTCCCTTCCTCCTCATGGGAGGAAAAGGGACCTCTCTGGGTCTGCCCCCACCTTGCTGAACAGGCTGGCGACTGTGTGTTTGTGTTAGGAAGGATTGTCTCAAAGAACTGGGTGGATCCGGTTCGTTAGACTGTGCTTCATGTTTTTGGTCTCCTGGATGGGCGTGGTGGCGCACACCTTTATCCTAGCACAGCCCGGGTCTTTGGGGTGCAGAGAACATTACTTGAAATTTCTGAGTGCTGTTACAAACTTAAGAGTCATATTTTACCCTGATTTGGGTTTTCATCTCTAATTTAGAGTTTTCATCAAGGTGCTAAGTTTTGGGTTAAAACTAGTTTAAACAATTTGTTTTATGGAGTGTTTAAATAATAGGCTTGCATCTAATCTAATGATTTACTTGATATTGTATCAGGGAAAAAGGGGACCTGTGGGTCTTGGAGGCCAGTTTGATAAGCTAAAATCTCTGCAAGATGGGAAATTACACTTTCAAGGAAGATATGTTCCAGGAGGAATTGTTTGTGTATGTATGGATGTATTCATGACTGTGTGCTGTGGTTTGCCTGGCTATTGCGTTTCAAGTTGTGGCATGGAGAAAATTTAACATCTCCAAATCAGTAAAAAGGCATGGCTAAGGATAAACCAGAGAAAATTCTCCTATTGACTGGTGGTGAGCCTGTGATGCCTATGGAGATTTGGCCTGTTCTGCCGAGACCCTTTCTCTGAAGCTTACATTCTCTTGTGGGTTTTCACCACTCGGAGGGACACAATTATGTAGCCTGTGAGTGCTGGTTTGGCTTCCTGGATTGGGGCCTCTTCCCCAGGTGGTGGGTATTCAGAGAAAATTGTGAGAGGAGCCCTCCTCTCCCATCAATTGCCTTTAGAGGTTTTGAAATGTGTTAAAATTTGCCCTGCAGCTGGGGCCCTTCTGGCCACAGTCTCAGGTGGAAGGTCACAGAGGCTGGAAGGACAGGATTGCCCGTGGAACCTTTTGCAGCAAACATTCCATAGGGTGTTCCTAAAGGCTAGTCTTGTAAATTCCGGGCTGGGCCACGCCTTTAATCCAAACAGATGTTTGTGAGTTCTGGGCTGCCTATTCTCCCAACCCGGGGCAGTGTTCATTGTCAGCCTTGATTCAATCCTCCGGAGACATGACTGTGGACCTCTACCCTACAAGTGTATCAATTAAGCAATTTAAATCCATCTCAGCATGTTTAAATCAAAGTCTAAAAATTTACAGCCTTAATTCTAACAAAACAAACTTGGTCCGATAAGTTGTCTTTTTAAAGAAACATTGATAAAAGTCTCTTTTACAATGTAAATTAATTTAATAAGAAATTCTTTAATTAAACTGTTTTTGTTCTTTAGGCCCATCTTAAGCTGTGTGATGTGTGAGTGATGTGTGGAGTTCCTGCTTTCAATTTATTATAGTCCTCAGGTTTAAATCTATTAACTAACTAAAACAAATATAGATTCGATTCATAAAAAATGTTTGTTTTATACCCCTTGTGTTAACAATTTTTTAATTTGGTTTATAGTATGCATATTATCAGTTTAATGATAATTTTTGTTAACTATTAGTAGTAATTGTTATTAACAGTATAGTTATTGTTATTAAATAATTATTGATAATAATTGGATAAAAAATTTCAGTCTATGGTAAATTGTTCATTGTTGACTGCTATTTTTGACCATTATTATTTATAATACTGTTGTGACTAATAATGTTAATGGTAGTTATTGTAATTTAATAATAATTATAATAAAAAAAAAAAAAAATTATTATTTTCCAAGTCTCTAATAACAGGACAAGATGGATCATTTCAAGACTACAAACAACTTTGGCCTGTCTACTTTTGGGAATCCCCAATCTTTAGATTTTAAACATATAGGTCAGTTAGGCTTAGCAAAAGGACAGCTTAAGAATAATTGACCAAAAGGACAAGAGATAGGGAAAAGAATAGTAAACTTTAGGTATAGTTCATTAAAGGCAAGTGGTTACAAATGGCCTAGGCCTGGTGCATATGGATCTCAGCGTGTTTTATGAGTTACTAGAATGTATTCTAATTATGTAAAAATAACCCTAAACAAATTATAAAACTTTCATGTTTTTCATTGGACATCAAAAGATATGGTTTTCTTCTACTTACAGGTCAACCTAACAAATCGTTCTTTGTATGTATGTGTGTATGTTTGTTATGTGCGCGCACACGTGTGTCATAGATAGTGTACTTTTTAGTTCTAAGTATATTATGTTAACAGACAGATAATATAAAACATTTGCCTCTAAGTTGGAACTGGCCCTTCCATCTTAAGAACAAATTTATATTAAACAGCAAAACATATTCATTTCAAACAAAGGTTATGGGTTATCTGTCAAGGAATTTGAAATAATGAATCTACACTGGTTACATCTTTCAACATCTAAAACAAAGATACAACCAGGTTTTCAGTGTATTAAATTGTTGATAAGTTTTTGGATGGTTTAAAAAATAAAAGGTGTATAAAAAAACTTAATCAAGATGTAATGATGGTAACAACTTCTCATGGGACATATCTAGCCAATCTTTAACTGATTGTGGACATAATAACTATAATATATATATATATATCTTTATATAATTTATATATTTTTTAGAGCTGCTATTAAAAAATCTTAAATACGGTTTTCATGTCAGCCCTAGAAAGGCCAAAAACTTTAAAAAAAGGTAGCCATTATCAATCCACCCTGTAAGGTTTTAGGTTTTTAAAATGGTTATACATTTAAACTAATTAAAAATATAAATGTTAATTGCTTTATTTGTAATCTGCTGTTGAATTTCCAACAATGGCTTTGAGATTAGGCCACAGATGGTCTCTGTATTTTTCTGTGTTTATGCAGTATCACTTGTAACATTTTTCTTCTTTGTTATAAGTAATTTGGGAATATCTGTAATAGGTCTGGTAGTTTACTTCCCAACATAAACAACGTCAAGGATAGACAATTTGGTTAAATTTTGATGAAAACTTACACCTTTGGTTCCTGTTTATGGGTATTTGTAATACCAATTAGTCATCTATTGATCAAAAAGAGAGGAGGTGGTATAAATATTCCCTCTATATTCCAAACATTTTGATAAATTTTTATTTTTTGAAGCTACAATGTGAGGAGATTTGTATGTTCCCACAGGTAAAAACACCAACTAAATGTCTGAAAATACACAATCTTCGACTGCAAGATGAACTAAAAAATGCCATCAGAGAGTCTGACCCATCTGGACATTAAAGAAAAGGAAACCTCAGATTGCCTGAGTCACAGACATTGAACATTTCTCTAAATTCTGTTTGGGATAACTGTTTATAATGTGTCTGATAAAGTTTACCTTCCAGAATGCTGAGAAACCTTTCTACTCTCACCTTATATGGAAAAGGAAAAAATGTATTGTAGTGAGTCTTCCCCAACTGTAAATTGGAACCAAACGCTTATAATGTAAATGCTTGTGGAACAGGGTGACTTCCTTCTTTGGTTGATTGATAAACATACAAACTGTACAGAGATGGTCTCTATCTAAAGCTAAATTAATATAATTTATAAGTGGTACAATTGAGCACAATGTGTTATACAGGAGAGCTCTGATGTTAGCAATGGAATTGTTTTGTCAAGGAGATGTTGGCTGGGGGAATCCAAGCCCCCAATTATAAAGGCCTTTGCCTGTAAAAAATGGGATATCAACAAGTAAAAGGTGGTAAGTCCCTGTTAAAAACCTGGTGTAAGATGAAAAAATATTTTGGACATCACTGTGCTAATGTACAGTTGCCTTTTTAAAATGCCAAGAGAGTGTTACCAAAGGCCACTAATGCTACAAGCAGGATATTGGTCTCCTTGATTCAAGCAAGGACTCCTCTGTCAGTATCAGCTACACCTCAAATTGCCTGGAGCTGCTGTGCAACAGTGGCAGCCATGTGTCTATACATATCCCAAATCTAATTGGTTATTAGCTCTCTCCTTGGAGGAATCAATTCTGGCGATGCCATAAGTTATGTCCTCTAGTGTTAGGAGATTATATGAGCCAAAATAAGAACTTGCATCTTTTATAGAAAAATCACACTTATGGATTAACATACCATCCAAACATCTGTTGTCTATGCTCACAGCTTAGCTTGCCATAATAATATTGTTTAAATACCTGTACATCTATGCTTGATACTTTGTTAGTAGGAATTAAAAGGGGGACCCTGGATAGCTGTCAACCCATGAAGGGAAACAACCTGAACTAGTAAAAATAACATCTGCTTTGTTTCTCATCCACCTGTGGCCCCCTCCCAAAGCCTAGGAACAAACTCGCAGAAGAGGAGGGATGGTAGAATGTAAGGGACTGAGAGATGGGGTAAATTGTGAGACTACAATGAATATGGGACTGGACTCTTAATTGATCAACATGCTTTGTGCATACAAGCTTCTCTAACTGGACTATGGGAACCTTAGGTTGTTCAAAATATGATCATAGATACTCAAAAACCCACCTTTACAAGTGGGCTCCCCCTCTTTTTGTATAAAAAAGGGAGGATTGTGGCAGTCTTGACGAGTCCTGGTTAGACTTTAGTCTGGAGTGGAAGCATCAGAGTTGATGGACATTGTGGGAAGTAAGACATGTTCTTCCTGGAGCTACAACTGGAAAATGAGATGGGTCCCCAGTAAAGGCACCACAGTGTCTCTTAAGAAGAGTTATCATTATCCTGTGGTGGGGACATTCTAAAGCTCAATTTAAAATAGCTTAAATCTCTCTCTGGTCACTTCATATGATCCTGGAAAAAGACACTCCGAGACAGACAACAGGTAGGTATAATTTTAAAGCTTTTGGGAAATTGGGATTCAATCTTGTAGGGATTAAATACCCTCCAGGGACTGTGGTCAGGTTTGCAGTGTTGGACAACAGTAATTGTGGGGTGTGGTTAAAACATAATTAAGTCATTGTTAGGGTAGAAGCCGCTATGAATGGCTTCCCTGTGATTTGCCTAGATCCTCTTTAATGGCTGATCACTAGCAAGACTAGTGTGAATTATCCACCTTCTGAAATCAAAACACTTTTGTCTTTGGTATTTCCCTTTATCTCTCTTTTGGTTCTCCATTTTAGTTATCACCAAATTCCTGAGCTTAGTGTGTACCTTGTCTGATTGTCCCTCTCTAGAACTTTGCTCTGCACTACTCGACTAAGTGACACAGAGCACTTGCTAGTGGGAACCTACCAGACCTTGAAGGTCTGCCATAGCTGTACACTTGTCCTTTCTTCACTGAGAACATGAGGAGACCCAGAAGCTTCTCCCTGTGTTGTGGGAGCAAAGCTGTCAGATATACATGCTCACAAAAAATTACAACTGCTTATTCCTGAGTTACCAACAACTATATCTCAAGTTTAGGAGCTACTTACTAACTCAGAATTTATGATACAGCTGGCTTATCTTAGAAATTTATGAGTACCAGCCTAGTTCCTAGTGCTGATGATCCAGCTCCTGCTTATCTCAGAAACTTAGAGCACCAGCCTAGATCCCAGTGCTGCGATTCCAGCTCTGCTTATATCAGAAACTTACGAGACAACAACGCCTAGATCCAGTGCTGCGATCCAGCTCCTGGCTTATCTCAGAAACTTACGAGCACCAGCCTAGATCCAGTGCTGACTGATCCAGCTCCTGCTTATCTCAGAAACTTACGGAACCAGCTAGATCCCAGTGCTGACGATCCAGTCCTGCTTCTCTCAGAAACTTACGAGACCAGCCTAGATCCAGTGCTGACGATCCAGCTCCTGATTATCTCAGAAACTTACAAGCACCAGCCTAGATCCCAGTGCTGATGATCCAGCTCCTGCTTATCTCAGAAACTTACGAAACCAGCCTAGATCCCAGTGCTGACGATCCAGCTCCCAGTGCTGTTTTAAATTTAAAAATATTTAAAAAAAAAATAGCAATTGGAGAAAGATTATGAAAATCACAAAAAAGACGAACGACAAAAATCCTAGGTATGAAAATTTGGTTGTCCACTCCTTCTTGGTGGTCCACCTTATTACCTGGTCTCCTGGGACCTGTTCTGGATTGATCCTGCTAATTCATTTGGGCCATGGGCGCTTAATCGATTAACCATTTTGTTAAGTCCCAAATAGATTCCTCACTTACAGCACAGTCCATTATCATTGCTTGGCCATCAAAGAAAAGAAGATGATAACCCCCTGCCACTCTGCCACTGTTCCTGACCTGCCATTCGGCTTGATTTTCGCTCCTTGTAAATTTCGTCCCCAGGTATAGAGTAGGCTAGCCTGTTCCAGTCCAGGTGGCCACCCCAAAGATGGGCAACTTCCTCTCCCCTCTTACCAACCTAAGAAAGGAGCCTGAGGAGACAGGTTCCAAAGACGGTAAGGAAGAGGTCTTTAGAGGTCGAATCCTAAGACAGGGACGGTCACATAATCGACTGATGGTGCCACTCTACCTGGATATCTCCCTGAGCCTTCTTCATGTAAAGAAGGGGGATATGGAGGAGCTGTAAGCCTGTTCATAAAAAGTTAACTTTGAAATAACTTCAGAGCTGTTCCCTAAAATTGCAGGACATGCAGAGAAGCTTCCTACCTGCATACCTGATGTTCTGGAGGAAGCTTATCACAAGCAAACATTTTCTGCGGGCAGCAGCCCTGGAGGAAGCTTATCACGGGCAAACAATCCTGCTGGTGCGAGCAGCCAGCCCCCAGTAAACTTTTAACTTTACAAGAGTACCTCCCACCCCCTCCCCTCTTCCTGATTCTTCCGCCTTTTACTAAATAAATACCGCTGTTTTGTTCAATAAATAGACTTTGACAACTTCGCCAGTCTCGATCTTTTCTCTCGCTCTATCTCCACAGGTTTTGGGGTCCTTCTCGGGTACCTGATGTTACATGACCCGCAGACAGGGTCAAAAAAATTAACAATGCTGTATATTCACAATCTTATTCATGCCACTAGTAAACTGGCATGAGTATGTATACCTATTTAACTTAATACAGGTATCTTATCATTTTACTAAACCTTGAAGTGCCATGTAATATGCATATAAAGTGTGGACAAAAACTGAACACTTTTTTAAAATGTTTTTAATTTGTTCTTTATGTGTATAAATGAACTGTCTGCATGCAGATCTGTGCACCCATGCCTTGCAATGCTGTGGAGGTCAGAAGAGTGTTGGGAGCTGCGAAGTGCCGCTCCTCAAAGATGGCGCCGGTTTCCACCTCCCACCCCCACGGGGGTGAGCGCTCCATGCAGTAAACATGTCCTTATTTGGTTGGCCTTGCTGAAGCCCTCGTTCCGCATAGAGATATCCTATCCTTGATACCCACGTGGTGGAAGTTGATTGGTTTTGATATGCCTTATAGGTGTGAACCGGAAGGGAAGGAGGAGAGGAGAGCCGGATTATGTAGGTTACCCGCCGAATAAACGCTCAGAGGAAGATTCTCTTTGTTGTGTCTTCTCTTGGGCTGGACGAAGGGGGTCGTGACAGAAGAGGGTGTCGGATTCCTCTGGAACTGGTGTTAAAAATGGTTCTCAGCAGCCATGTGGGTGCTGGGGATTGAGCCTGGATCCTCTGCAAGGGCAGTCAGCACTCTTAACTGCTAGGCCATCTCTCCAGCCCCTTAAAAATAACTGAACACTCTTAAATAAACCTTGACAATATTTACATTTTGAATCTTAAACTAGTTGACTAAACCTTAGAAAATTAAGCTTACTCATATAAGTCTCACCTTTTACCTGCCATAACAAACCTCCTCAGACTTTATCACTTGCATGGACTTTTTTCATCATCTTCACATAATTCCTTACTAAAAATATCTTTTTAACATTTTTTCACTCTTTATATCATACTTTTTTGATACCATGAGACATAACATTCATAAACAGATTATCCCTTAATTGTGCAGATTTACTAAGAAATTAATATTTATTTTCTGTGTAACAAGATGGGACAGTTATCTCAAATACAATAGTTTGAAAAATCACAGAAGTGCTCAATAAAAATTGAGCTCTTCGTTTCAAACATCTCAGGACTAAACACCCTCTATATCCACCCAGGCAACCATGCTGCTTGCTTTATGGCAGGGATGGAAATGGTCAATGACAAACAGCTTCACACAGCAACTTTTTAAAACATTCCTTCTGGGTCAAAGACTATGTCCACGAGGATTCAAGTAGCCCTGTCAGGCCTCCAACAGCAGATTGTAAAGGGCCTAAAGTCTGCCCTTCCTTCCCAGACACAATGTCAGACACATAAAATCTGTCATGTTACATTTTACAGTTTGGAATATGGAAGAATATTTTAAATACTTTTAAGGCATTTATTTATTAAAATGTTCTCTGCCAAGATTTCACATTAGCTTAAAATTCAATTCAGTCTTTACATGTCTGAGGTTGCCACCTCAATGCCACAAAAATTCTTTCTCCATCAGTCAGTGTGACCAGCATCCACATGGAGAGCCCCATGGTCAGCCTCTGTTCTCCTGGTGAGCCAGCTAGATGTTAATACTGATCTGCTACAAGGTAACAGCTCTTAACTCAAACTCAGTGGAAAAGGAGTGAAACATCTGCAAAGTTCACTTTAAGAAGAGGTACCTTTTGCTTATGAAAAGAAACCAGTGAATCTTCTAAGAATAATAAAAGAATGTTTAACAGTTTTAGCTCACATGACAGTTTACTTGTGAATCAACGTGACATCAAGGAAATCATTAGCATTAGATGCAATCCTATTCATTTAAACAGCTCCATAAAACAAATAAGTTTAACTAGTTTCAAACCCAAAACTTCAGCACCTTGATGAAAACTCTAAATTACAGATGAAAACTTAAATCAGAATAAAATATGACTCTTAAGTTTATAACAGTCAATATAACAACACTTTAATTTTTTTTTTTTCGTATGTGTATGAATGTACTATCTGCATGTAGGTTTGTGCACCCGTGTAGTGCAATGTTGTGGAGGTCAGATGAGGGTCTCGGATTCCCCTGGAACTGGAGTTCTCCTGGAATTGAAGTTACAGACGGTTCTCAGCTGCCATGTGGGTGCTGGGGATTGAACCCGGGTCCTCTGGAAGAGCAGTCAGTGCTCTTAACTGCTAGGCTATCTCTCCAGCCCCTAACAACACTTTAATCTTCACAATCTATACAGTACTGAGGTCATCTAGCTGTGAGGCAAATTTTCCTATTTTTAATTTGATTAAATTGGGTCAGTTATTTGTTTCTGACTCAGAAATTCTACAGTAATAATCTTTACCCCTAAAGACCTTGGCTGTTCTAGGATTAAAGGCATGCTAGGATTAAAGGTGTGGCCCACCACACCTGGCTGGGGAAATTCCATGAGTGGCCGGACCAGCAGGACACCTGTTCAAACCCAGGGAGGTATGTTCCCTTCCTATGAGGAGGAAGGAGGTGGAGGAAACAGATAAGAAACACAATAAAACCCATTAACTGCCCCAGGAGGGGTAGGTCACCACCCTGGAGGCAAGAAACAGGGCTGGCCCAGGCCATTCTGGTGTCAGTACTCTACCCAAAACAGACCAAGATACCAACATGCCTTTGTCTCCTGAGTGCTGGAAGAGAGTTTGGAAAGATTTTTTTTTTTAGAGTACCCAAGTTATATCACTAAAATATTTATATTTCTGATTAGGCATGTCAGAATAAGATTTTACTAAGTATGAGGGCTCAAGACACTTAGAACCTCCAAATAGGTTCTTATCCATAAGCTGAACTGAGGTTCTATAGTTTAAAAAGACTGAAACACACACATTCAGAACATAAGGAGGTTGGGGCAAGAGGGCTGCTCTATCATCTTAAAGTGATCACAATATTTTTTTTTTGTCTTTTTTGAGACAGGGTCTCCCTGTAGCTCTGGCTGTCCTGGAGATCAGGATGGCTTTGAACTCACAAAGATCTGCCTGCCTCTGCCTCCCAAGTGCTAGGATCAAAGGTGTGTGCCACCACGCCCAGCTAAGAGACTAAAAGCATGGAGTGAAGTACAGTTTTCATGAATTTGATTCACCCAGTTCTGAGACTAACTCTTCCTCAGTACAAACACATAGCCTGCCAGCCAGATTAGCAAGGAGGGTGCAGACCAGACCAAGAGGTCCCTTTTCCTCCCATGAGGAGGAAGGGAGGGAGGGAAACAGGCTCAAAAATTCTTGCTGATACATAACAGAGCCCCAAAGCTGTTCAGACTGCTCTCCCTCACTCCTTAGAGGCAAGAGCCTATAATGCACCCCTGGAAGCCATGCACCACCCCACTTATCCAGGTGCCAGGCCCCAAGATTCGTCTCTAGCAGAGATGGCAAGGTTGCCATGTGGGCACTCTAGAGAGCTCAGGAATTAACTAAGCTCTAAAGACCTCCTCCCAAGCCAGACAAGGATTCCTGACTAACTGCTGATGCAAATTTTACTAGCTAGTAAGAGGCAGATTATCTCTGGTCCTTTGAGATAGCAGCTGGGCGGAGGAAACTCACAAAACAGACCAGATGGGCTGACCTTAAGCTCTCAAAAAACTATCTGCCTCAGCCTCCCAAGGACTGGGGTGAAAGTTGTGTGCCACCACAACCAGTCCAAGAATTCAGTCCCAGTCCCGAAGGCTAGTTAATGTTAAATCAGGGATACATCCACCCAGAGAATCTGGCCTGCAGAGGTCTCAAAAAAACAAACAAACAAACAAACAAACAAACAAACAAAAAATATATATATACATATATATATATATAATTTAGATTTTGCTTTGAAGTTGAAGAAAGAAAACGTGAATAATATGTCTGTGCTGGATACTTGGGGTGCGGGGAGGCAAGGTTCAGCATCACTGTACGTTAAGATTACTGCTGAGTGCTGGAGAGATGGCCTAGCAGTTAAGAGCACCAACTGTTCTTGCAGAGGACCCGGGTTCAATCCC
>VZQC01004791.1:2539597-2624500 GCA_009823505.1 Rhizomys pruinosus
GGTGCTGAGAGGCACAGGGTCAAGACCATGAAGGAACGGTGCTGAGAGGCACAGAGTCAAGACCGTGAAGGAACGGTGCTGAGAGGCACAGGGTCAAGACCATGAAGGAACGGTGCTGAGAGGCACAGGGTCAAGACCATGAAGGAACGGTGCTGAGAGGCACAGGGTCAAGACACAGACTCTGGGAATCGGGTGAACACAGACAGAGGGTCACGGACTCGTTTATTGGGGGCACGGTTAGGGTTTACGTGCTGTTCGCATTCCTGCTCTTCTCTTAGTGCAGTGTCATGTTGCCTTGTGATTAACCCGGGACTTCAACTCAGCTGCTTGTATGGTCTGCCTAGGGCAGGTTAGGTTGATGAGGGACAAGCTCTCTGCATGTGTAATTCTCAACATACTGGCTACTACACTTAGCAATAACCTACATTGCTTGGGGAGTTTGTTGGACTATGCTGACCAACACTGGATAGGAGGTTGTCCTTGCATATCACTATAATTTTCATTATAAAGCTATCTCAAGATGAATAGCTACAGGCAGTCAATGAATGCTGAGGGAAGGAGATTCAATTTTCTTCTGGGACTAGCTCCCTGAGAGGTGATCCCAAGTAGGCAGCCATAAATACAGGTATACGCAAACACCACAAATTGGACTCAATGTAATGTGTGTGTGTGTGTGTGTGTGTGTGTGTGTGTGTGTAAAAATAATAAAGAAGAGGACAAGAAATTGGGTTGGGACTGGGAAGAATGTAAATAATGCAAATAAAATACTCATGTGCAAAACTCTCAAAAAAGATAATATACTAAGCCAAAATGAACAGTGGTATTTCTTCTTATAAAGTAATAATATGTATCAAAAATTCTATTAAATCTAACTAACATTTAATAGGAATCTCCTATATGATATAAAACTTTGACAAGTACTTAGCAGTAAGCAAATATAGCCAGTTAACCCTTTGCCCTCAAGAAATGGCAATGAAGGGGCTGGAAAGATGTCTCAGCAGTGAAGATTACTGGCTGCTCTTGTAGAGGACCCAGGTTTAATTCCCTGTACTCACATAAGTGCTAACCACTGTCCATAACTCCAGGTCCAGGGGATCTGACTACTTCCTCTGACCTCAGGGGCATTGCACAACACAAGTACACTTTAAAAAAAAATTTTTTTTATTAATTTTATTTTATTTCTGTATGTGTATGAATGTACTGTCTGCATGCAGGTCTGTGCACCCGTGTCGTGCAATGCCGCGGAGGTCAGAAGAGGGTCTCAGATTCCCCTGGAACTGGAGTTCTCCTGGAATTGGAGTTACAAACGGTTCTCAGCCGCCATGTGGGTGCTGGGGATCGAACCCGGGTCCTCTGTAAGAGCGGTTGGCGCTCTTAACTGCTAGGCCATCTCTCCAGCCCACAAGTACACTTATATATATGCAGGCAATATGCTTCTATACATATAAAATAAAATAAGAAATAATTAAAAAAAAAAGAAATGACAATGAAGTAAAGAAATAAAGGCAATTTCATAGATAATCATAGCATCTTTATGCCACTAACTGATGTCTCTAAGTGTTACCAAAGAACTTTCACCAAATAATACTCTCTGAGTGAACAATTAATTGTAGAATTAAGAGGTGAGACTAAAAAAAAAAAAAGAGTTCCACAGTTAAATATATTTGAGAAATAATGGTAACATTTTTCTTCTCTTACAGATATCTACATGTCACACAAATGGCTGTGGAAGGCTTACTGGAATGACCATGTTAAAGTTTGATGAACCTAGCATTTTAGAAACAACTTGAACAGAAATGAATTCTTTTATAACATGAGAAAATTTTGTGCTCCATCAATTCAGAAAAAGATTGTTTTAGATAATTTAATTCCTACCAGAAGAGGAAAGCAAGCATAATAGAAAAATGCAATTTAAAGTGGCATTGTAAGATCAGGAACATTTTCGCATAGAGGCTTATGGATGGAGACTATTCAAAATATAGGAAATACCACATAAAAACAAGCATCTTGCATCAGGATACAACCTGAGTTGGGTGTAAATGCATAGGAGAGGCTCTTATAACAAAGTGCAGGACAAGTGTTTGTGAACCTGTAGTTTGGGGTTAGAGGTTGGTAGGTAGGTTAATGTGTCTGAAGTTTCCTCTGTAGGTCATGGAGGGGTGCTGAAGTTTTGAGAATAAAACAACACAGATTTGAAGCTTCACATTTTAGAGTGGACAGGTTAAGAGCCCGAGAGTTAAAGACGAAGCAAGTTAAATAAGGGACAATGAACACTTTTTACTATAAAACTATATCTTAAGAAAAATGAGCCAATGCATAGTTTCCAACCAGCACCTCCAGGAGTTGTATTGGAAAAGGCTATCATCAGCCTCACATTAAAGATATTTCACCTGCTGACTCAGGTTTTCTTATTTAATACCTGTCATTCCAATTCATACCTCACATTCTCCTTTTCATATAATCTAGAGCTTAGCATATCTAAACTATTTGTTCTTCATGTGTTCAAGACTACAAATCGTGATATTAGGATTAGCAATATAGATGTGAGCATAGTTCAAAAGAAACAACTCATTTATGTTAAACAATTGAGATATTAAATTTCAGCCTCTTTCTCAAAAAAGTACCCTCAAAACACATGCCACTGAACTCTGATGATTATTTATAGTAATAATATTTGATAAGTGATATACTAAACTGGGAAATTTCAGCTCCTGTTTCTCTGATTCACTCTGTGAATTTTACTGGTTATCTAAGTACTTGCTGTGGGGCTCAAGAATGAACTTTTTATGTCCATATTTAAACTTTTTAAAACCTACATGGTAATGATGACAGAACTCTAGAATGTCTGGGAAGATTAAAGGGATACTTATACACTCTATACAAGTTTTTTTATTTGTATAGTATAAGCATCAATAAATGTGAGTCCTATCATCATGCTACTGGTATTATCTGACCATCACTACTTTTATCTGTTAAATGAGGCTATTGATAACTGAATTTCTTCCAGAGGTATGAATCACAGATGATTTGTTCTACACGAAAATGCTATTTTCTCTCAAAATTACTACCTAGGTGGAAAATATTACAAGTTTATCTAGAGTAGCTTGCTCTTCCATCTGTGTTGGTTCACTGTGTCAAGATTTTCTATCTATTATGATTAGTTACAATTGTTGGCCAGGGAAAATAGATTTCTAACTCTTGGCTTTACTTAAAGATTCTTTTTTTTTTTTTTTTTGCATTTTTGAAACAGGGTCTCCCTGCTAACCCGGCTGTCCCAGAACTCGCCCTATAGACCAGGCTGGCCTTGAACTCACACAGATCCACATGGCCTAGTGGTTAAGAGCACCGACTGCTCTTGCAGAGGACCCGGGTTTGATCCCCAGCACCCACATGGCGACTGACTGAGAACCGCCTGCAACTCCAATTCCAGGAGAACTCCAGTTCCAGGGGAATCCAACACCCTCCTCTGACCTCCACAGCATTGCACAACACGGGTGCACAAACCTACATGCAGACAGTACATTCATACACATAAAAATAAAAGGTGTGTACCACCATGCCCAGGTTACGAAAAGATTCTTTAGGGGAAGGGTTTTTGATAAGTTGAAAAGGCAGCTCTAAGCTGGGTATGGTGGCTTATGCCTTTAATCCCAGCACTCAGGAGGCAGAGACAGGCTGATCTCTGTGAGTTCAAGGCCAGCCTAGTCTAGGAGTGAGCTCCAGGCCAGCTGGGACTAAAGGGAGACCCTGTTTCAAAAAGACAAAAAAGAAAAAAGAAAAGAAAGGGAAAAAAAAGAAAAGGCAGCTCTAAATATTTCATTGAAATTAAACCCAAGATTTAATGTGTCTTTTTCTTTCCTGTGGGCCCCTTAATTCATTTAACCTCATGGAAACTACTAGCTCTGAATCTATAGTCTCATGGCACCATGACCTAGAGAAAAAGGAAATTTCCTGTCAACTACACTTGGAAAACTCTAGGCAAGGATCGGATTGTGTCCTTTATCAAAGTTTTCTTTTCTTGTACCAGTACATACAATAAATAAATATTATAAGAAAATCAGGTAAAATATTCAGTGTGTACATATAGAAATCCACAAGTAAATGTCTCTGTCTTTGGGGTTACAACTTCAACAGGCAACCTAGACAAGCTTCAAGGATAAAAAATATAAAATCCAGTTAAATAGACATTCAATGAAGAAGAGAATAACAAAGAAGGATGCCTTTTGATAATCAAAAATATGGAAGAAGGTTTTAGGCCAGTCCAGCCACAGTTTTCTGAAAGTAAATGTGTAAGAAATATAAAGTGAGAATCAGTAAGAGCAATTCTCTGAAAGGGTGGAGATGTGGCTTTCTTTTGGTTTGTTATTCCCCAAACATGATGTTAAGTAAATAAACAAACTTCCATTCCTTCTGTGTTTCACTGCCCTTGCTTGTTATCTATGTTTAAGCATTAGATAAAAATTGATAAAATGATGACTTTGAAGCTGGTTTAGCTATCATATGAATGTGGACTTTCAGAAAATGCTACATGTGCTTACTTAGTTTACAAGGCAGTAGTCACTGCTGAGATTCTTTATCTAGAAAGCAATAAAACTGTCAGAAATGTTGGCATGCCACTGAAAATCATGGAAAAATATATGTTCTTTAAAACTATATACCCTGTGATGTGTTTTTAGTTTTCTAAATATTTGGTGGTTTTTCCAGCTTTCTTTCTATTATATTCCCTAACTTAATTTGATTGTAATGAGAGAATGTGTCCATCTTCGTTTTTGTTTTGTTTTTTTTTAATTTTACTGGGACTTATTTGGGAATCTAGCATATGGTCTGTCCTGGAAAATTCTCTACGTACACTTGAAAAGATGTGTAAAGGTTTTGGTGATGTGCTCATAATATCAGTCCATAGTGCTGTCAGTCTAGTCTTCCACAATTGTTGGCTCAGTTATGGAGACTAGAGTGTTGAAATTATACCTCTTAAAAATAAAATTTCATTTTTTGTATTTAAAGTCCTCAAGATCATACTAAGAGAAGCAGCTAGACACTAAAGTACAATGAAGCAAAAAAAAAAAAAAGAATTACTATGTATAATACTGTGAAATTATATTTTTTAATTTTTTTATTAATTTTATTTATTTCCGTATGTGTATGAATGTACTGTCTGCATGCAAGTTTGTGCACCCATGTTGTGCAATGCTGTGGAGGTCAGAAGAGGGTGTCGGATTCCCCTGGAACTGAGTTCTCCTGGAATTGGAGTTTCAGACGGTTCTCGGCCGCCATGTGGGTGCTGGGGATCGAACCCGGGTCCTCTGCAAAAGCGGTCGGAGCTCTTAACCGCTAGGCCATCTCTCCAGCCCCGTGAAATTATATTTATAAAAAATTTAAAATGTAGAAAATTTGAGTTTTGTAATAAAGTTTCAATAATAAACAGTATATGACAACCAAGTCAGAAACAGATTTATCCAATAGTATTACCAACTAATTTGTGCACAAATTTTGAGGGTACCAGTGAACTAATTTTATTTTATTTTATTTTGCGGTTCTTAGCCTCAGCCTTTAACGGCTGTGCTATCCCTCCAGCCTAAACTAATTTTAATTTATTAATTCATTAATTAATTTATCTAATGGGTGTTTTGCCTGCATACAAGACCACCATGTGCATTCAAGGCCCATGAAGGCCAAAAGAGGGCACTATATCTCCTGGATGGTTATGAGCTGTTCAGTTCATGCTGGGAACCCACCCAACTAGTGTCCTTTACAAAGGCAGCCAATGCTCTGAACTGGTGAGTCATCTCTCTAGCCCCACAGTGAAGTGATTTCAAAGATTAGGGTTTATTTTTTTATATGTATGTTTTCTGTTTATCCAAGAGATTACAAATTTGTCAAGATGACATGAAAGACCTAAAGATAAACATTTCCTCACTTAGTACTGTTCATAATCAATTTTCTACCTTTAATGATAAATGCAGAGCTTCACACATCATTGTGGTTAATTCATATTTACTGAATAAATGGATAAACCCATTTCAACAATGTCTATACAGACCGAGTTTGGAAAAGTAATATTTTCTTTTTACCAGTTGGATACTAAGGTAAAATTGAATAATAGGAGTAAGAATGAAGAAATTCATTTACTTAATTCAAAATCTGTTGTGAAATATAATAACCAAAAGGCATAATGGAAGTTTGTCTCCACTTTTAGTAGGATACTAAGGGAGCAAAGTAATGTCATTAGGGCCCTCCCTACTTCATAGGAGACTTTAACAAGGGTGCTTCTTCTTCCCATGACTTCAGTCAAAATATTTCCACCGCAGAGAAACAGACCTCATGTTATACACTGATGATTACTTCTTTTGCTTTTGAGCATAATTTTGGTAGTGCCATAAAGTGCTTTCCCTTCATCAGGAATGCAATGGGCAAATTCAGGCCTGGTCAAGCAAATGCAACTCAGCCTTTCTAGCAGTTTAATTGGATGCCATTGGGTACCATCTCTCTGGACCATTTCCTGTAAGAAAAGGGATTTTTTTCTGTGACCTCCAAAGCAGTGAAAACCTATTTGGCTCAATTTCATCTTTTCCAGAAGAACAGATCCAAGGAGAAATTACAAAAGAAATGTAATAGCATTTTTACTCCTTTCTGCTGGAGGGGTTTGCAATGTGACTGCTTTAAAACTCACTATTTTGCAAAAGCCAATTTTCTTCAAGAGGCCGTTGGCACTCAAATCAGCAGCACAATAAACTTCCCAGAACCAGACTATGTTGAAAATCACTGCAATTTTATAAAGCCGAATGACTGGCTTTGTGATATTATTTATTTATTTTACTCTGCAATATATGTTAGAATTGAGATGAAATGGGTGTTTCAGGTTTAAGTTCAATGCTTAATCCACAATTTGATGAACCTGAAAGCAGGTACTCCATTATACTTTCAGAATAGGCAGTATCATATGGGTTGACTGCTCACACACCCCAAATTCAATTCAAATCTCAGTTCTATCACTAATCCGTTGGATAAAGTTATGTAACTTCTTTTAGCTTCATTCGTTTTCTGTAAGACAAAAGTAGTGTTTTGTGTGTATGTGTACTTGTATCATGATATAGGTCATAAGCTGTGTGTGTACAGGCATGCATCCACACATGTGCATGATCAAATACCCATTTTGATTTCCAACCATGTATTTAAGAGCTGATATATATATTTATATATACATATATATATATATTATATAATCTCAAATGAAGATCATTGAACCTAAAAAGACCTTTCAGTTCTATTAGACGATTGTAAAAACTGAATGCTTAAACATAATCTCTCTTCCATATATCCTATTCTAAGAGAAGAAGGAGAATAGCTTTAGGTCTTCAGGTACTTATATGAACTCATTGCAATAGTCTTGTGTGCAGTATCTAAAACCTTCACTTTATTCCTATTTTCTCAGAGAACAGCCAAGTAACCCCTTCATAGCTGGCATGCTTATCAAGCACCTGCTCTTTGATTTCTTATTCTTATTTTAAGTAACTACTTAATAAGATTTAATAAGCAGGTGCTTCATCTTTTGTTTTCTCTCAACTCTAGAATAAAAGTTTCCTCATTCTTATTAATTGAAGTGTTGTGTAGTATGTACTTTGGGCTTCCACCACCCTCTATAGTTTGCTCCCAGACTGGCTTTAAATTTCTTAATTATGGCTTTTTTCAGTGACATGCTTAAGTCATCTCTTTGCTAGTAACACACATATATAGGCATATGTAAAGAGGGCATGGTGGTACATACCTTTAATCCCAGCAGATGTAGGCCAATCTCTGTGAGATCAAGGTTAGATTATTCTACATAGTAAGTTCCAGGACAGCTGAGACTACAGGAGACTCTGTATAAATAAAATAAATAAAATAAATAATAATACTAAATAATAAATAAAACTTAAAAAAAAAAAAAAAAATTAGATAGATAGATAGATAGATAGTAGATAATAGAATAAATGACCATTCTATTTTTATGTTCTTGTATACTTTTTCTTAAATTGGGTGTCATAGTACCTCTATCACTTACCTTTTTAATTCTTGCTTACCAAATTCAAAATAATGTATTGCCCACCCCCTTAGAAATATCGAAGATTTCATTCAATGACTGATTAAAATGCATGTATTTTAAGTCTAGGGTGTGATAATGAGATCTGTCTTGAATTTTCTTGATCTTCTAACTTTGCAAGTGATATAATGTGGAGGTTTAGGAAGATACACTGATAGTTTCCTTTTGATTTGAACTATTTATCACTATTAGATGTCCCAATTTAGATATACTTATTTGGCAGCTGAGTTCTATTAAAGAATCCCGAGTTCTTTTTTTTTTTTTTTTTTTTTTTTTTTTTTTTTTTTTTGTCCTATGAGAACAGGGTCTCCTCATAGCCCAGCGTCCTGGAACTACACTCACTCTATAGAACAGGCCTGGCCTTGAACTCACAAAGATCCACCTGCCTCTGCCTCCCAAGTGGCTAGATTAAAGGCAAGTCTCACCTACATCCGGCCTGAAGTTTCTATATAGGAGATAACTCCTGTTCCTAAAGCCTTGCCTTCTTTCTGAGATTTTCGGACATTTTGTGGTCTGTGATAATACTGCAAAATTGCAAGACGTAGAGCTCTGCCCATCAGATTTTTCAGCTCTGCTCTTTAGTATTTCAATTTATATGGCATTCAACTCTGGAAAATGCTTTGATGTAAAGAATTAGTTTCTATTTATCATAAGCCTTACATGAACATAAATGTCTCTCCATTCTCCAAATTGATTTTTTTAATTCTCAGAAGTGATTCTTATTGTTTGTTTGTTTTGATGGGAATGTTTATGAATTATCATGCCCCAAATAGCCCATAGAGGAATAATGAAGACCAACACATGAAACAAGTAGATTTAGGGTTGGGGAAATGTCTCAGTCACTAAGGTACTTGATACAAAAGTATGACAACCTGAGTTTGTTCCTCCAAGCCCACAAAAAAAAAAAAAGAAAGAAATTACCCAGTACCCTGCCACTTACTTGTGATCCCAGAGCTGGGCAAGCCGAAAAAATTGGATCCCTGAAATAAGCTGGTTTGCCAGTCTAATCAGAGAGCACCAGACCAATGAAAGACCCTGTCTCAATAAACAAGATAGACAACTTCTGACAAACAACACCAATACTCAAGGTTGTCTTGTGGCTTCCATACACATGTTCACATAACTGCACACACACACATACACAAACACACAAAGACAGACTCACATGCGCACACACATGAACACACACACACAACTAGCTTTACACTATTTGTGAGTTAATCTACCAACTCCTTTAATGTTTTCTTATCCAGCATTTTCCCTAATATATGCACATAGGGCTAAGGCTTTGTCTGGCTAGAGCAGGGCCTGCAGCCACTGTCCCAACAAACTCCTTTTGGAGCTGGGATATGCAGTGTTCCCATTCAGCCAGAAACAAAGCCCCATACTCCAAGGGCTCCCTTTTGATGTATGGAGCATATATCACACCTGCAATTTACTAGACACACACCCAGGAGTTCTGTTGCCCCACCCCCCAGGAGCCAAGGTAGCTCTCACTTCCCTTCTCCTCATCCACACTCTCCTGTGCCCACTTCCCCTGCCAGGAGCACAGTAGCTTTAGTACATAAATCCTTGCTTGTTGTCAATAAACCGAGTCTTTTCCCCATGGAATTCCTCTTGGTCTCATCCTTGAGTCCATCCTTTCCTTGTCGTTTCCTGTTCTCTCTCTCTCTCTCTCTCTCTCTCTCTCTCTCTCTCTCTCTCATCCTTTCTATTACAAAAGTATGAAAATGTAGAAGCATAGTAATTTTCTCAAAGCTTCGAACTCTCCAATCTTGTCACTTTATCAGTTCTGCCATGATTTCCAATTTAGACAAATATTGACCTAATCAATCCTATGGCCATCATGCTACTACCTGCATCCCATTCACAGAAGTGATGCCATTACAGGAGTCATAACAGCTGCCAATTCTTGTCTCCACTAAATTTGGCTCAACTACTTGTAAACATTGATAAAATATATAATATCATATACTATATATATATATATATATATATAAATTTTGATAATTCACTATACTGATATCTGCAGTGTTTGCACCAGTTTACAATCTAACCAAGAGTGAAGAACAGCTTCCTTTCTCTACATCTTCATCAGCATTTGTTGTCAGTTGTTTTCTCGATCTCAGCAATTCTTACTATGGTAAGATGAAATCTCGAGGACTTTTTAATTTGCATTTTCCCTAATTGCTAAGGATATTGAACAGTTTTTTAATACATTTTTTATTAATTTTATTTATTTCTGTATGTGTATGAATGTACTGCCTGCATGCAAGTTTGTGCACCCGTGTCATGCAATGCCACGGAGGTCAGAAGAGGGTGTCAGATTCCCCTGGAACTGTATTTCTCCTGGAATTGGAGTTTCAGACTGTTCTCGGCCGCCACGTGGGTGCTGGGGATCGAACCCGGGTCCTCTGTAAGAGTGGTCGGCGCTCTTAACCACTAGGCCATCTCTCCAGCCTCTTGTTTGGGTTTTTAAGGTACTTCTTAGACATTTTTATTCCTTCTTTTGAAAACTCTCTGCTTAGATTTGTAGCCCATTTTTTTTAATTGGGTCATTTGTTTTCTTCATCCTTTGGATTTTGAGCTCTTTGTATAGTCCAAAAATTAATCCTCTGTCAGATATATAGCTAACAAATATTCCCTCCCATTCTGTGGCCTTCCTTTTCACTTGATTGTTTCTTTTGCTATACATAAGCTTCTTAGTTTAAAGAGGTTCAATTTGTCAGATGTTGGTCTTAATTCTTGAGTGAATGGAGTCCAGCTCAGAAAGTCCTTTCTTGCATTTATATCTTATACAGTCTTGCCTAAGTCTTCTTCAAGTAGCTTCAGTGTTTCAGATTTCACATTGAAGTCTTTGATCCATTTAGACTTTAGTTTTGTGCTTGGTTATAGATATGAATGTGGTTTTATTCTTCTATATGTGGACAACCAATTTTCTCAGCATCATTTGTTGAAGATGATGTATTTATTTTAATGTGTATGTTTGGCATTTTGTCAAATATAAGGTATCTGGACTTACTTGTGCTTACTTGTGTAATTACTTGGTATTTCATCCTTTTCCATTGATCTACATGTCTGCTTTTGTGTTAGCACAAAATACATTTGTATTTTAGCACTATATGCATTTTATATTGCTGGTTTTATTTTCTTGGCTCTGTAATATAACTTGGAATCTAGTATGTGATCTATTAGGTTATAAATGCATGAACCCCCAGATAAAAAGGCGCATGAGACTTTAGTCACTCCGGGAACATGATTTACTTCCATGTGGGACTGCCAGAGTGAGCCACCTGCAGGCACGTGGTGGAGCAGGAGCAGGAGCAGGGGCAAGATGGCGACTGGGGCCACCCATTTATAGCCATGGGGCGGGGCCTCAGGGACAGGGGAAGAGGTCTGAAGATTGACAGCCTCTGGAGGAAGTGGGCTTCTGTGTGTCTGTGTGTTCCTTGGGATTCTGGGAAGCCCAGACCTAACAATCCTTCCAGCATTTTTTTTTTTCTCAAGATTGCTTTAGCTATCTGGGGTCTTTTGTGCTTTCATATGAATTTTAGTTCTTTCCTTTCTGCTTCAGTAAAGAATGTCTTAGGGATTTTTATTAGGATTGCAGTGAATCTTAAAGTGCTTTTAGTGAGATGGTCACATTCACAATGTTACTTCTACCAGTTCCTAAGCATGGGAGGATTTTTCCCATCCTCTAATGTCTTCTTCGCTTTTAGAATTGAGCGAGGTTTGTAAGTGGAAACACTGTTTTGCTAAAATGAACTATACTTAACTCTAAAGTAAGACATTTTTGTTTTAATATTAAATTTTTAATTATTGGCTTCTTGTTTCCTGTAAGTTAAAATTCTTCTCTTATGCTATGTGCTAGATAGCTTTAGTGTCAAGTTGACACACATGGGTTGAGGGAGCCTCAATTGGGGAATTGAGTCCATTGGATTGGCCTGTGGCCACATCTGTGGAGTATTGTCTTGATTGTCGAGCAGTGTGGGAGGGCCCAGCTCACAATGAGTGGTGCCACCCTGGGCAGGTTGTTGTGTAGATAAGAAGGCAGGCTGGGCATGAGCCAGGGGAGCAAGCCAGTAAACAGCATTCCTCCATGGCCTGTGCTTCAGCTCCTGCCTCCAGGTTCCCACCCTGAGTTCCTGCCTTGGGCTCCCTAAGTGATGAACTGTGACCCAGGAGATGTGAGCTGAATAAACCCTTTCCTACCCAAGTTGGTGTCAGTCAGAGTGTATTGTCACAGCAAAGAAGACAAACTAGAACATGCTATTAGTAAAAGTATCAACATAGAAAAATTTAATTATCTTCATGTGAAGAGACACAGCTAGAGTTAATATTGGTTGTCAACTTTACAGCATCTAAAATTACCTGGGATACAAGCCTCTTGGAGCATCTGTGAGAGGTTATCTATATACATTTCATATTGCAGAATGACTCAGTGCTATCTAGTTAAGGCTTACCTTAATCAGGGGCATTACCATTCCCTGGGCAGGGACCATGAAATAAATAAAATGTAAACTCTAGCTGAACACTAGCATTCATCATTCTCTGTTTTCTGACATTGGATACAGTTTGACCAGGTCCTTGAAGTTTCTACCACCATGACTCCCCCATCATGATGGACTGTGCCTTTAAACTATGAACTAAACAAAACTCTGTTTCCTCATGTTGCTTTTGTCAGGGTATTTTGCCATAGCAGAATAACTAAAATAGAAAATTGGGGCCTAAAGAGATTGGTCAATGGTTAAGAATACTGACTGTTCTTGTGTGGAACCCAGGTTTAATTCCCAGTACTCACATCTAACAACCATCTGTAACTCCAGTTCCAAGGGAAGTTGATACCTTTTTCTGACCTCCACAGGCATTGTATGATACAAGTGCACTTTCATACATGTAGGAAGTACGATGACACACATAAAATAAAAATAAGAAAATATTAAAACTGAAAATTGATACTGATATGATAAACCTAGCCACTTGGTTCTCAGGCCTTTGGAAATGGTTTACAGAAGGAATATGGAAGAGTTTAGAACTTTGGGTTAGAACAGCCTGTGAATACTAAAGAGCCTAGTGAGCCATTCTGATGGGAGCTTGGAAGAAAAGATTGCTGCTAGAAACACAGACTGCCTGAAATGGGGCTAGGTGTCATTCCTCTGATATGTTGATAAGGAATCTGGCTATACTCTGCTCATGTCTAAGAGTTTACACAAAGTTAAATGTGAAGGTAATGAATTAATTTTTTTCCATGGGGATAAAGTCAAAACAGGAGAACATTCATGCTGTGGCATAGCTTTTTTTACTGTACTTATCCAGGTCTACAGTGAAAAATGGCAAAAAATGTTTGGCATAAGGATATAAAATATATTCAGTAGAGTAAGAAAAAGAGCACAAGAGTACTAGCAAGTTTAAGAGTTATAGCACAGGTAGGAGCTATGAAAAATAGGTTGTCTCTGTTAAATACAACCTGGTAGTCTGCACTGGGACAGTAACAAAAGTGACCAGATCACAAGACCCCACCAATCTAAGGCTCCAATTTGTGAAACTGAAAATTCATTTGAAAGGAGAGGGCTTAAACATATGATGACTAAGGAAATTTGAAAAGCAACTGTCTAGAGAAAAGTTTTCCTAGGACTAGAACAGAGAGTGCTTCAACTGTTTCAAAAGGGCCAGGTCCCTTCCTGACCAGACAGCCAAACTTAGCAGCATTGTCCATTTGATACTCATTTTGCTCTCCTCCTCAATGCAAGATTGAGGTGAGCATAGAGGGTTGTTCATGAGAACCTTTGAGACTAGGCAATGTGTGGCAGAGTCAAAGTCCTTGCAAGGAGGCAGGAGACTGATGGTAAAGCCACAGTTTCAATGAGATCCCAGGATGGTGGAGATGTCTGAATCCTGAGGCTTCCACCCACAGAAAGTTTCATGAACAGAGTGCTGCTGGATTAAGCAAAAGGCTGTGTGTTCTGCAGGTAGCACATGCAGATGGGTGGGGATCTAGTCTCACTGGAGCTTAAACAATTTAATCACAAATCCCAGATGTCAGAGTAGCAGCTGCAGGATTTGGTATTTTCCCTGCTGGGTTTTAGTCTTGTTTTGTCCAATCATCTATTGCTATGATCTCATTCTTCCCTTTTGGAACAGGTAATGCTTAATCTGTGCCATTGTATATTGGAAATATGTAACTTTTGTTATTTTGTAGGATCGTCAATGTAGAGATAACTTTGTGTCTCAGAAGAAACATCTCAAAGCATATTTGGACTACAGAACTTTTGATATTGTACTGAATACATTTTGTATGGTGAGATGGCCATAAGTATATGGGAGGAAAATTATAGAAAGAAAGTGATGTGTTTTGGTGTCACATTGAGAAGAGGTAGAATTGTGATGGTCTATATTGTCAACTTGACAGTGTATAGAACCAAGTAGATAAGCCTCTGGAAACTCCTGTAAGGAATTAATTAAATTAGGTTAGTATCTGAGCATGTCTGTGCAGGACAATCTAAATTACATTAATTGAGGTGGGAAAGAACCACTTTAACTGTGGTCCACACCCTTCTATTGAGCTGAGATCTTAGACTGAAAACAAAGTGAGCAGACCACTGGCATTCATCTCCCTCTCTACTTCCTGACTATGGCTGCAATGTGATCGGATGCCACTAGCTCCTGCTCCTGACTTCCCCTTCATGATAGACTGTATTCTGAAAGGGTGAATAAAAATAAGCCCTTCCATCCTTAAGTTGCTTTCATCAGGTAATTTTTCCTCAGCAACAAATTACTAAAACTATCAACTTGGAAGATTTTCCTACTTGTTCCCAAAGTGGAAACGGTCATTCCATTAAGAATCCCCAAGTTAATGTCCTTATCACTTCTATACTAATAGGGTGAGTACCACACCTACAACACAAAGATCCTACATACCTCCACACCACAGTGTGGCTTCTTTCTGTATATAAACTGAAATAGTCTTACTGTTTTCTTCCTCTTATTGATAAAGGATTCAGTCACATTTAGAAGAACTTTCAATCTGGCTTTCATCATGTCACCATAACAGTAAGTTCTTGGGAAAGGAAGGTCAAAACGTACATTATTCCTAGATTATACCTGATTATAAATCCACCTTTCTTTCAAAGCATATGCATGCTGAAATGATTACAGGACAAAAAATACAGTTGATATGTAAAATATATTTATTGATGTTTTATGTGCTATTGTTTAAATTTTCATCATGCTTAGTGTAAGAGAGTTCTCCAGATGCCCTGGTTAAAACCAATTTTTCTTAATTTCTTACCTTCAGATCTCAAGGTCAAATGTGGATTTTGCTGGGAATGCAACTGGACTACAAGACCCAGAGAAGACTTATTTAAGGAGAAATTTACTTGCAATTTGACAAAATTCTACTCTCATTGAGAGCTTCTCCTGAACCTTGAATGCCCAGCTGTTGTTTTCCTCCTTTAAAAGCATAGCCTTAGAGTAGGCCAAAATGCAGTAGTGATTAGAGCCCTTTCCTCCAAGTGACAATAATAATGTTCTAATATACAATGCAGCATTACTGACTGTAGTTACTACAGTAAATGTTAGATATCCTTAAAACTTTAATTCTGTCTGAGACTTTGATTCCTTTAACCAACTTCCCCACTTTTGCCCCACCCCTTCTCTGCCTGCAGGAGACTACCATTCTGGTCTGCTTTCTGGAGTATGGCATTTCACTGTGCATATAAAGTAGAAATCATACATATTTGTTTCTCTGTGCCTAGTTGGTTTCAATTACCATAATGTGTCCTCCATTATTGTTAGTATGAATACATGGAATGGATTTTTGCATTTTGTAAGCTGAACCTGTACTTAATATGTTCTAACAATTTGGTGTGAACTCTTAAGATTTTATCTGCATCAGATGGCACTGTCTGTAATCAGAGACAACAACTCATTTTCCTACTTAAATGCTTTTGCTTCTTATGCTTCATTAATTTTTATAGCATATATATGTATATATATTTGTAGTGATAGTGACTAGTTTTGCACTATGCCTAAACTTTTAGGAATAGCTTCAGCATTTCATTTCAATGAGTAGATATTAGCTGTGGTCTTGTTATGTATGTTTTCATTACGTTGTGCTACATTCTTTAGGTCCCCATTTTGTTAAGAGTGAGGTTTCTTGGTTACTTATTTTATAAAGTGGATGGACCACTTGACCATTCTTATTCTTAATGACCTGAACAGCCATAAGTGTCTGCTTGGACTACCACTGACCCTAAATAGGAGATTTATACCACCCTGAGTAAGGCTAAGGGAGCATCACATATGAGGGGGCAGAAAGAAGGTAAGAACTACAAGACAGGGAGAAGAGCTGTGAAGTGCTGTCTCCTGAACGTGATACAGTTATGATTTTACAGAAAAGCAAGTTGCTTCCACTGGACCTGTACATCTTTCAAACTTGGACCAAGAGCAGCTCATGGGGTCTTACCCCTCCTTGCTGAATGATTGGCTACTTGTGGATTCTGAAGGCAGGGGTCCAGACATTGTCATCGAATGAATATCCATTAGTAAAGCCACCAGGTTCCAATGGAGAGTTCCAAACCAATCAGCACACAGATCGATCTGGCTAAATTCAATGGGTCACAAAATAAAAAAATAAAAAATAATAAAAACAACATACATTTTGGAAAGTAACTTAGAGGGAAAGTGATAGAACTCTACAAAATAAGAATGAGATAGGAAAGGTTATTTAAGTAGTTGTGACCATAATATTATTAGACATATATTCAATAAATGCAATAATGATATAATGCAATAATGATATAAAAACAATTGGAAATGAAAGAACCAGCATTGAGAACTAGAATAAAGGCAATCTTTGTTACAAACTTAAGTAAACTGTCCTGTGCTTAAGGGCTTTATAAATGGTAGAGTTTAAGAGTGTTGAACTAGAATATTTGACTAAAGAAATCTCAAAGCAGCAAAGCACCGAAGATGCTGTGTAGCTTCCTTTAATTGTATGTAGTTGAAAAGAAAGAAGTTCAAGATAAAATTTATAATTAAAAGGAAGAACGTAAATATCTGCAATATCTTCAGTCTGAATGTATAGACATTACAATGTATTGGGGAAAGAATAGCAAGGATAAAAAAAAATGGGGCTGGAGTGATGGCCTAGCGGTTAAGAGCGCCGACTGCTCTTGCAGAGGACCCGGTTTCAATCCCCAGCATCCACATGAAGGCTGAGAACCATCTGTAACTACAATTCCAGGAGAGCTCCAGTTCCAGGGGAATCTGACACCCTCTTCTGACCTCCGTGGCATTGCACAACACTGGTGCACAGACCTACATGCAGACAGTACATTCATACACAAAAATAAATAAATAATAAAAAATAAAAATAAAAAAAGAATAGCAAGGACACAGCTAAGAAGTCACTGTTTCATTAGAAATACTCTAAGCTTAGAAAAGGGGCACACGTGGATGAGATGCAAAACAGTCTACTTTCTCTGGAGCTGTTGTCTTGGTCTCTAGTCAATTCTGGCTGTTTTATTTCATGGGCTGCCAGCTTGTCCAGGCATAACCTTTCAATCCTACTAATGAAGCACATGCAATTAGATATATAGGTATTTAAACAGTATAATATATAGCCTTTCGGTCCTACTAATGAAGCACTCGCAATTGGATATATAGGTATTTAAACATTACTAGTTGTTATGGTAGGTTACATTGGTATGTGGCCCTTTTCTAAGCCTAGGGAACAATCTGCGGAAGAGGAGGCGCGGTAGAATGTAAGGGCTGCGATTGGGGTGAAAGGTGAAACTACAACAATATAGACTGGACACTCATTTGATCAACTTGATTGAACATACAAGCCCCCCCTGCTGGATGGTGGGACCCATGAGCTGTGTGGGTTTGGGCACAACTGCTTGCAAATTGGTTTTACATGAAGGATGCTTGTACTCACAAATTATCACTTATTGTTAAAAAAAATGAAAACAAAACAAAACAAAAAAGCAGAGAAAGATGCAGAAAAGTTACAACGGCAGAATGCATGATCTGGGATGGTGGGGGTGTGGGTGGGGTGAAGGGAAGGGGGTAACACCTGAACTGAATTGGAAATGATGTATAAAATACACAAAGCATCAATAAAAAAAATACTCTAAGCTAAAAAAAAATACTCTAAGCTAAAGGAACTAAATTCCTTCATCATGAGAACGAGAATGAGACCATGTAATATTGACTCTTCTTGTTGTTGAGAAGAAATATCTGATAAGAATAACATGCTGGGCTGGAGAGATGGCCTAGCGGTTAAGAGCACCGACCGTTCTTGCAGAGGACCTGGGTTCGATCCCCAGCACCCACATGGTGGCTAAGAACCGTCTGAAACTCCAATTCCAGGAGAACTCCAGTTCCAGGGGAGTCCGACGCCCTCTTCTGACCTCCGCGGCATTGCACGACACGGGTGCACAAACTTGCATGCAGACAGTAATAAAAACAGAAAAAAAAATTTTAAAAAATTAAAAAAGAATAACTTATGAAAAGAAGGATGTATTAAATCATGACAAGGACAGAGTGTTAATGAGAGTGTGAGGCAGCTGTTCACATTGTGTCTGTGGTCCAGCAGTAGAGAGGGATGCTGGTTCTCCACCTGTTTGCTCTTTTTACTTGTCTGAGACCCTGCCCAATGGAATGGCTTTGCCCTCACTTACAATGGGCCATCCTATCTCAGTTAACCTAATTTAAAACAACCACATAGATAATCTTAGAATTCGGTTTCCTAGGTGATTTTAGATCCAGTCAAGTTAATAATCAATATTAACTATCACAGACTCCAAAGGTATTTCTTAGATCTTTGAGTCCTCCTCTCTGATCATGGGACAAGACTATTTTTTTTATTGATGCTTTGTGATTTTCATACATCATTATCAATTCAGTTCAGGCATATTTCCCCTTCCTTCCCCCATCCCACCCCACCCCATCCCAAGATCATGCATTCTGACATGACTGTCCTGCATCTTTCTCTCAGTTTTTTTTTTCCATTTTTTAGCAATAGGTGATAATTTTGATACAAGAATCCTTCATGTTAAAACCAATTTGCAAGCAGTTGTGCCCAAACCCACACAAGCCCAAGGGTCCCACCACCAGCGGGGGGCTTGTATGTTCAATCAAGTTGATCAAATGAGTGTCCAGGCTATATTGCTGTAGGTTCACCATTCACCCCAATCACAGCCCTTACATTCTACCACACCCCCCCCTTTCCACAGATTTTCCCTAGGCTTAGACAAGGGGCATAGGTGGATGAGAAGCAAAAACAGTCTACTTTCTCTTGGAGCTTTTGTCTTGGACTTTGGTCACTTCTGGCTGTTTTCTTTCATGGGCTGACAGTTTGTCCAGGAATAACCTTTCGATCCTACTAATGAAGCACAAGCAATTAGATTATAGCTATTTAAACAGCACTAATAGTATGGTAGTTACTTGGTATAGACACAGATGATTTGGATGGTATGTTAATCCATGAATTATATTTTCCTGTTGAATATGACAGGGTCTTACTGTGGCTTATAACATCTCCTGACCATTAGAGGGTGAAAGCTTGTGGCATCGGACATGGGTTATTCCTCCAAGGAAAGAGCCAATAGCCAATTAGATTTGGGATATACAGGCATATGGCTGCCTCTGCTGCACAGTATTTCCAGGCAGGTGAGGTGTAGCTGGTGCTGATGGAGGAGTCTTGCTTGACTCAAGGAGACCCATATTTGCTTTATTGGTATAGTGGCTTTGGTAACACTCTCTGGTATTCCAGAGACCATCTGTACACTTGCATGTGTGGTCTCGATAGATCTTTCCCATGTTAACATCAGGTCTTCGACAGCAGGGCCTTATCGCCTCTCTTCTTGTAGGTATCCCAGTTTAGAGGCAAGGAGACTTTACCTTTTGTGGGGCCTTGGATCCCCTGGCCAACATCTCCTTGGTGGAATAATCCATTTCCAATGTCAGAGCTCCTGCATTAATATATTTTGCTTAAGTGCATAGATTAAGGAGACTTTAGTATTATCTTTGGTTCTGAATAGATAATAATCCTTTTCACAGTTCCTGTCTATTAGTCAATTCAAGAAGGCAGTTTTACCGGTTTTATAAGAGATTACCCTCTATAATAGAAGACTATTAAGCTTAAAGACTGTGATGGCTAATATTGATTATCAAATTAGCAGGCTCTATAATTCCTAAGAGACAAACCTTTGAGTAAACCTGTGGGAGATTATCTTAATTTCATTATTTTTGGTGAGACATGCCACCTGAAAGTCGGTTGCACCATTCCTGGGCTTGGTCCTGGACTGTATAAAAAGGAGAAGGCTATCTGAACATGGACAAATATACTCCATTTCCTGATCTCCTATTTAACATGACCAACTGCCACAGACTCCTGCATTGAGGACTCCCTTGTCATAATGGACTCTATCTTCAAATTGTCAGCCAAATGGAACCATTTTTCCTTTAAGTTGATTTTTTTCAGGATATTTTATCACATACCAGAGAAAGTAACCATGATATGTGCTGAACATTTTTGTTGTTTGTCCAGGAGGATGGGTATATGATTAACAAGGGACCTTAGAGCTCATTGCCTAGTCTTCCTGAGGTTTTTTCTCCCTAAATCCAGCCCATTATTTCTATATTACTCTGTGTATGGCTTAAGGGAGTCCCCATCACCTGAGTTCATCATGCAGTTACAAGCCATCAAACCAGATGAACTCTATACAGTGCTAATTCTGCACATATGCAGAATAGAGGAAATTATGGCTATCCTTGTCTACAATTCAAAAGATGTATCTCACAGACTAGAGAACAAGGGACAAGCTTACATGGCTGGTGCAGTTCCCCATGCTCTATTGGCAGCCCCTTTCCCATGTTCTTGTAAGTATCCACAATAAACTGATTGCTTCACCAATTGAGACAGATGTAATTCTTTCTTTGTTTTGCCATCAGTGTTCTATATGGGGTAAGTATTTGTTCATATCTCCCAAGGAAAAGTCTTGCAACCATCCATATAATACCAGTAAAGCCAAAAAGATAAACTATCCAATTATAATATGATTCATAGAACTTTCATCATTCTAATATATATGAGTTTTGAGGTTGAGCTGTAGATTCTATTAGTGATAGGAATCCATATATCTTACAGGTGCCATGGTAAATGTTTTATATTATAACTATAAGCCTTTCCCTACATATATTAATTTCACTTTCTATACCTGAGGCAATATTTTCATTGCATTCTAAATAAGAGATGAGATAAAAAATACAGTACAGCCATCTACAAGTCTAGGCAGGACCAAACTTGACTAATGAAAGATTCTGAAAAAATATATTTTCTTTAGTTATCCCATTCTTTATATTGAAATATTAGTTCAATTATAAGTTAGGGTCAATAAGGTGAATCACTATACACTAGCAATATCAGAAAATAAATTAGAACACAGAGAAATATAAAAGTCACAGATATAGATTAAATTTTATTAATTTGTGGATATATGTACAATTTATTTCACAGTTAAAGTATGAATGAATGTAAAATTAAAGTTTAAAAATGCATAGGCAGCTAATTCTAAAACTTCATTAATATGAAATATAATTTGTTATGGTGTTTCTATAACATGAGAAGTACATTCATTCTGGCAATATATAAGAGAAGCACAAAAGTAAATACTGTAAATGCTTTATTTTATAATTTGTTTTAATTGACATACAAATATAAAACTGTATATATGGGGTAACTGTATTAATGGAGTAACGTATATACAGTAATAATAGATACACCTAAGCATATCTATGTCATCAAATGATTTTCTTTTTTCAAAGGAAAAACTTTGACTATCTTGACTTCTATTTTGGGGGGGGGAATGTAAGTAAATTTCTGTTGGTTGTAAACACCTTTCCTTGCAACTGAAAAGAACTTCATGCTCCTGTCATTTCATAACCATTTCTTTGTCCTTCTCCATCACCCTCTGCTTCTTTCAACTCTGGTAACCACCATTCTACTTTCAGCTTCTACATGATCACCTTCTTTAGATTCCACACTTGAGGGAGACTAATACCTGTTTTTCTGTGTCTATATTATTATTTTTTATTTTATTTATTTCTGTATGTGTATGAATCTACTGACTGCATGCAGGTTTGTGCACCCGTGTCATGCAATGCCGCGGAGGTCAGAAGAGGGTGTCGGATTCCCCTGGAACTGGAGCTCTCCTGGAATTGGAGTTTCAGATGGTTCTCGGCCACCATGTGGGTGCTGGGGATCGTACCCGGGGTCCTCTGCAAGAGCAGTCGGCGCTCTTAACTGCTAGGCCATTCCTCCAGCCCCAAGTGTCTATATTATTAAATTTGCATTAACGTCTCCAGTTCTATAATACTTACATGGCAGGGGAGATACCATGATCAAGAAGGTGGTTTTCCCAGGGTGAGGCTCATCCATTGCACCTGGAATGTGCTGACCCCTGCATTTTCCCCAAATGTGGGAAACTCGACTGCATAATTTGTAGTAGTGGGGGACTGCGTTCACACTCTCCCCTTTTAAAAAAAAATACTGTCACAAAGCAACAGCGTTTTATTCTCTTATCTCTAAACAGTATTCCATTGTATATATGTCCGACATTTTCTTACAACTGAAAAGAACTTCATGAAATGTATCATATCATCAATAAATGGATATTTTATTTACACTCAGTTTATGGATATTTTTGTTATCAGATCATGGACATTACTGTTCTGCTAGGAAACACCTGTCTCAATATATTTTTCACTTTGACTATTTTAAGCTATTACTATTAATTTATACAGATATAGATATAGAGACAGAGATAGAGATGTAGAGAAATAGAGATAGAGATGATATAGATTGTCTTCTGTTTTTAAGTATATAAATCCTCAAAAACCATTTTATGAAATTTCATAAAAGGCTCGAGTCTATCAATATGCTTAGAGTGGATTTGGTGAAATAGACGTGGTTGCTAAAACGCCTTATAGTAATGGAGAAGACAGTCTAGAGCCTTCCAATCTGTCCCCTGTAGTCACCCAAGACAGAAGTCTTCTGTTTCTCCAGAAAATCATATTCCTGTGGCCTTTCTGATATTATCTGTAAAGGAGGCCAGGATGTCGCATTTGCTGTTATCTGTAAACCAGGAGGCTGCAGTCCTGTGACCTTGTGATTGTCTGTTACCTATAAACTACTTACTTGAATACTACTTTTGTTCTATCTGCTCTTTTGTCTCGTGGGTCTAAGAAACCTCTCAGAACTCTTTTGGGGTCTGACTCCTGCATGGAATGATACTGGAGTTCAGCCCACCCTAGTGGGTTAGCCACTAGCATGAAATAAAATCCCTCTCCTCACCTAACTTTGTCTTTGATTTCATGATTTTCCTACAACATGCATTTTCTCAGTCCTTATTTTCATTTATGTTTCTATATCTGTATCAGAAGTTTAGAGGTAGTGCTACATTAGAGCAAAGAGCACGTATGTTACTACCCATAATAAAAGGGTGTGAGCACTTGGGAGGCAGAAGCAGGCAAATCTCTGGTCTACCTAGTGAGATCCTGGCCAGCCTGTGAGTACAGAGAGACACTATCTCAAAAAGATAATTTATATATATATATATATATATATATATATATACATGTCAGTGGGAGTGTAGATATAGGTTATAAAACAGGAAAGGGACAAGAAAAAGGTTTTGAAAAAGTGAAGGAGGGTAATAGAAACCCACACCCTGCTTCACCTCCTTTCTACACACCCTGCTTCACCTCCTTTCTACACACCCTGCTTCACCTCCTTTCTACATTAAAGTAGAATGGAGGTGAAGCAGGGTGTGGGTGCGCATGCCTTTAATCCTGAGACTTGGGAGGCAGAGGCAGAGGCAGAGGCAGGTAGATTTCTGTGAGATCGAGGCCAGATGGGGCTACAGGNTACTGAATACATTTTGTATGGTGAGATGGCCATGAAAAGTATATGGGAGGAGAAAGTTATAGAAGAATAGTGATGTGTTGGTGTTCCACATTGAGAAGAGGTAGAATTGTGATGGTCTATATTGTCAACTTGACAGTGTATAGAACCAAGTAGATAAGCCTCTGGAAACTCCTGTAAGGAATTAATTAAATTAGGTTAGTATCTGAGCATGTCTGTGCAGGACAATCTAAATTACATTAATTGAGTGGGGAAAGACCCTTTAAAACATGGGTCCCACACACTTCTATTGAGCTGAGATCTTAGACTGAAACAAAAGGGAAGCAGACCACTGGCATTGCATCTCCCTCTCCACTTCCTGACTATGGCTGCAATGTGATCGGATGCCACTAGCTCCCTGCTCCTGACTTCCACCTTCCCATGATAGACTGTATTCTGAAAGGTTGAATAAAAATAAGCCCCGATCCTTAAGTTGCTTTCATCAGGTAATTCTTTCTCAGCAACAAATTACTAAAACTATCAACTTGGAAGATTTTCCTACTTGTTCCCAAAGTGGAAACGGTCATTCCATTAAGAATCCCCAAGTTAATGTCCTTATCACTTCTATACTAATAGGGTGAGTACCACACCTACAACACAAAAGATCCTACATACCTCCAACACCACAGTTGCTTTTTTTCTTTTTTTCTTGGATATATAAATGAAATAGTCTTACTGTTTTCTTCCTCTTATTGATAAAGGATTCAGTCACATTTAGAAGAACTTTCAATCTGGCTTTCATCATGTCACCATAACAGTAAGTTCTTGGGAAAGGAAGGTCAAAACGTACATTATTCCTAGATTATACCTGATTATAAATCCACCTTTCTTCAAAGCATATGCAATGCCTGAAATATATACAGGACAAAAGTACAGTTGATATGTAAATAATATTTATTGATGTTTTATGTGCTAATTGTTTAAATTTTCATCATGCTTAGTGTAAGAGAGTTCTCCAGATGCCCTGGTTAAAACCAATTTTTCTTAATTTCTTACCTTCAGATCTCAAGGTCAAATGTGGATTTTGCTGGGAATGCAACTGGACTACAAGACCCAGAGAAGACTTATTTAAGGAGAAATTTACTTGCAATTTGACAAAATTCTACTCTCATTGAGAGCTTCTCCTGAACCTTGAATGCCCAGCTGTTGTTTTCCTCCTTTAAAAGCATAGCCTTAGAGTAGGCCAAAATGCAGTAGTGATTAGAGCCCTTTCCTCCAAGTGACAATAATAATGTTCTAATATACAATGCAGCATTACTGACTGTAGTTACTACAGTAAATGTTAGATATCCTTAAAACTTTAATTCTGTCTGAGACTTTGATTCCTTTAACCAACTTCCCCACTTTTGCCCCACCCCTTCTCTGCCTGCAGGAGACTACCATTCTGGTCTGCTTTCTGGAGTATGGCATTTCACTGTGCATATAAAGTTAGAAATCATACATATATTGTTTCTCTTTGCCTAGTTGAGTTTCAATTACCATAATGTGCCTCCATTATGTTAGTATGAATACATGGAATGGATTTTTGCATTTTGTAAGCGAACCTGTACTTAATAGTTCAACAATTGGTGTGAACTCTTTAAGATTTTATCTGCATCAGATGGCACTGTCTGTAATCAGAGACAACAACTCATTTCCTATAAATGCTTTGCTTCTTATCTTTCATAATTTTTATAGGCATATTATAGTGTATATATATTGTAGTGATATGACTAGTTTTGCACTATGCCTAAACTTTTAGGAATAGCTTCAGCATTTCATTTCAATGAGTAGATATTAGCTGTGGTCTTGTTATGTATGTTTTCATTACGTTGTGCTACATTCTTTAGGTCCCCATTTTGTTAGAGTGAGGTTTCTTGGTTACTTATTTTATAAAGTGGATGGACCACTTGACCATTCTTATTCTTAATGACCTGAACAGCCATAAGTGTCTGCTTGGACTACCACTGACCCTAAATAGGAGATTTATACCACCCTGAGTAAGGCTAAGGGAGCATCACATATGAGGGGGCAGAAAGAAGGTAAGAACTACAAGACAGGGAGAAGAGCTGTGAAGTGCATGTCCTCCTGAACGTGATACAGTTATGATTTTACAGAAAAGCAAGTTGCTTCCACTGGACCTGTACATCTTTCAAACTTGGACCAAGAGCAGCTCATGGGGTCTTACCCCTCCTTGCTGAATGATTGGCTACTTGTGGATTCTGAAGGCAGGGGTCCAGACATTGTCATCGAATGAATATCCATTAGTAAAGCCACCAGGTTCCAATGGAGAGTTCCAAACCAATCAGCACACAGATCGATCTGGCTAAATTCAATGGCATACTAAAAAAAAAACATAAAAAATAATAAACAACAATACATGTTTGGAAAAGTAACTTAGAGGGAAAGTGATAGAACTCTACAAAATAAGAATGAGATAGGAAAGGTTATTTAAGTAGTTGTGACCATAATATTATTAGACATATATTCAATAAATGCAATAATGATATAATGCAATAATGATATAAAAACAATTGGAAATGAAAGAACCAGCATTGAGAACTAGAATAAAGGCAATCTTTGTTACAAACTTAAGTAAACTGTCCTGTGCTTAAGGGCTTTAATAAATGGTAGAGTTTAAGAGTTGTTGAAATAGAATACTTTGACTAAAGAAATCTCAAAGCGCAAAGCACCGAAGATGCTGTGTAGCTTCCTTTAATTGTATGTAGTTGAAAAGAAAGAAGTTCAAGATAAAATTTATAATTAAAAGGAAGAACGTAAATATCTGCAATATCTTCAGTCTGAATGTATAGACATTACAATGTATTGGGGAAAGAATTAGCAAGATACAAAAAAAAATGGGGCCTGGAGGATGAGCCTAGCGGTTCAAGAGCGCCGACTGGCGTCTTGGCAGAGGACCACGGGTTTCATCCCACAGGCCAATCCAACAATGAAGGCTGAGAACATCTGTAAACTACAATTCCAGAGAGCTCTTCCAGGGGATCTTGACACCCTCTTCTGAACGCTCCGTGGCATTGCACAACACTGGGCACAGACCTACATGCAGGACAGTACATTCATACAACAAAAAAATAAATAAATAATAAAATAAAAATAAAAAAAGAATAGCAACGACACAGACCTAAGAAGTCTACGTTTTCATTAGAAATACTCTAGGCTTAGAAAAGTGGTACAGTGGATGAGATGCAAAACAGTCACTTTCTCTTGGAGCTGTTGTCTTGTCTCTAGTCAATTCTGGGCTGTTTTTTTATTTTCATCAGGCTGCAGCGTCCAGGAATAAACCTTTCAATCCATACTAGGGAAAGCAACATGCAATTAGATATATACGGATTATTAAACAGTATAGATATATAGCCTTCGGTCCTACTAATGAAGCACTCGCAATTGGATATGATAGGTATTAAACATTACTGAGTTGTTATGGTAGGTTACATTGGTATGTGGCCCTTTTCTAAAGCCTAGGGAACAATCTGCGGAAGAGGAGGCGCGGTAGAATGTAAGGGCTGCGATTGGGGTGAAAGGTGAAACTACAAATAATAAGACTGGACCACTCATTTTCAACTGTGATTGAACATAAACAAGCCCACCCCCCCCCGCTTGGATGGTGGGACCCAGGACTGTGCGGGTTTTGGACACAACTGGCTCACCAATTGTTTGACATGAAGGATGCTTGTACTCACAATTATCACTTATTGTTAAAAAAAATTGAAAACAAAAACAACAACAAACAAAAACCCCCAGAAAGATGCAGAAAATTACACGGCAGAATGCATGATCTGGGATGGGTTACGGGGGTGTGGTCTGGGTGAAGGGAAGGGGGTCATACACCTGAACTGAATTGGAAAATGATGTATAAATAACACAAAGCATCAATAAAAAAAAATACTCTTAAGCTAAAAAAAAATAACTCTAAGACTAAAGGAACTAAATTCCTTCATCATGAGAACGAGGAATTGAGACCATGTAATATTGACTCTTCTTGTTGTTGAGAAGAAATATCCTGATAAGAAGTAAACATGCTGGGCTGAGAGATGGCCTAGCGGTTAAGAGCACCGACCGTTCTTGCAGAGGACCTGGGTTCGATCCCCAGCACCCACATGGTGGCTAAGAACCGTCTGAAACTCCAATTCCAGGAGAACTCCAGTCCAGGGAGTCCGACACCCTCTCTTGACCTCCGCGCATTGCACGACACGGGTGCACAAACTTGCATGCAGACAGTAATTCATACACATACAGAAAATTTTAAAAAATTAAAAAAAGAATAACTTATGAAAAGAAGGATGTATTAAATCATGACAAGGACAGAGTGTTAATGAGAGTGTGAGGCAGCTGTTCACATTGTGTCTGTGGTCCAGCAGTAAGAGAGGGATGCTGGTTCTCCACCTGTTTGCTCTTTTTACTTGTCTGAGACCCTGCCCAATGGAATGGCTTTGCCCTCACTTACAATGGGCCATCCTATCTCAGTTAACCTAATCTAAAACCCACACAGGATGCTAGAAGGTTTGTCCTAGGTGATTTAGATATCGTAATTGATAGTCAATATTAACTATCACAGACTCCAAAGGTATTTCTTAGATCTTTGAGTCCTCCTCTCTGATCATGGGACAAGACTATTTTTTTTATTGATGCTTTGTGTAATTTCATACATCATTTATCCAATTCGGTCAGGCATATTTCCCCTTCCCTTCCCCCCATCCCACCCCACCCCATCCCAATCATGCATTCTGACATGACTGTCCTGCATCTTTCTCTCAGTTTTTTTTTTCCATTTTTTAGCAATAGGTGATAATTATTATGTACAAAAATCCTTCATGTAAAACCATTTGCAAGCAGTTGTGCCCAAACCCACACCAGCCCAAGGGTCCCACCATCCACGCAGGGGGGCTTGTATGTTCAATCAAGTTGATCAAATGAGTGTCCAGGCTATATTGCTGTAGGTTCACCATTCACCCCAATCACAGCCCTTACATTCTACCACACCCCCTCTTCCACAGAGTTTTCCCCTAGGCTTAGACAAGGGGCATAGGTGGATGAGAAGCAAAACAGTCTACTTTCTCTGGAGCGTTGTCTTGGATCTTTGGTCACTTCTGGCTGTTTTCTTTCATGGGCTGACAGTTTGTCCAGGAATAACCTTCGATCCTACTAATGAAGCACAAGCAATTAGAATATAGCTATTTAAACAGTAATAATTGAATGAGGTTACTTGGTATAGACACAGATGATTTTGGATGGTATGTTAATCCATGAATTATATTTTTCTCTGTTGAGATATGACAGGGTCTTACTGTGGCTGTATAACATCTCCTGACCATTAGAGGGTGAAAGCTTGTGGCATCGGACATGGGTTATTCCTCAACCAGGAAAGAGCAATAGCCAATTAGACTTTGGGATATACAGCATATGGTGCCTCTGCTGCCTCTGCTGCACAGTATTTCAGGCAGGTGAGGTGTAGCTGTGCTGATGGAGGAGTCTTGCTTGACTCAAGGAGACCCATATTTGCTTATTGGTATAGTGGCCTTTGGAAAAACTCTCTGGTATTCCAGAGACCATCTGTACACTTGATGTGTGGCTCGATAGATCTTTCCCATGTTTAACATCAGGTCTTCGTACAGCAAATCCTATCCCTCTTCTTTGTTGAGGTATCCCAGTTTGAGAGCAAGGAGACTTTACCTTTTTGTGGGCCTTGGATCCCCTGGCAACATCTCCTTGGTGGAATAATCCATTGTATGTCAGAGCCCTGCATTAATAATATATTTGCTTAAGTGCATAGATTAAGGAGACCTTAGTATTATCTTTGGTTCTGAATAGATAATAATCCTTTTCACAGTTCCTGTCTAATAGTCAATTCAAGAAGGCAGTTTTTAAACCGCGTTTTATAAGAGATTACCCTCTATAATAGAAGACTATTAAGCTTAAAGACTGTGATGGCTAATATTGATTATCAAATTAGCAGGCTCTATAATTCCTAAGAGACAAACCTTTGAGTAAACCTGTGGGAGATTATCTTAATTTCATTATTTTTGGTGAGACATGCCACCTGAAAGTCGGTTGCACCATTCCTGGGCTTGGTCCTGGACTGTATAAAAAGGAGAAGGCTATCTGAACATGGACAAATATATCCATTTCCTGATCTCCTATTTAACATGACCAAACTGCCACAGACTCCTGCATTGAGGACGTCCCTTGTCATAATGGACTCTATCTTCAAATTGTCAGCCAAATGGAACCATTTTTCCTTTAAGTTGATTTTTTTCAGGATATTTTATCACATACCAGAGAAAGTAACCATGATATGTGCTGAACATTTTTGTTGTTTGTCCAGGAGGATGGGTATATGATTAACAAGGGACCTTAGAGCTCATTGCCTAGTCTTCCTGAGGTTTTTTCTCCCTAAATCCAGCCCATTATTTCTATATTACTCTGTGTATGGCTTAAGGGAGTCCCCATCACCTGAGTTCATCATGCAGTTACAAGCCATCAAACCAGATGAACTCTATACAGTGCTAATTCTGCACATATGCAGAATGAGAGAAATTATTGGCTATCCTTGTCTACAATTCAAAAGATGTATCTCACAGACTAGAGAACAAGGGACAAGCTTACATGGCTGGTGCAGTTCCCCATGCTCTATTGGCAGCCCCTTTCCCATGTTCTTGTAAGTATCCACAATAAACTGATTGCTTCACCAATTGAGACAGATGTAATTCTTTCTTTGTTTTGCCATCAGTGTTCTATATGGGGTAAGTATTTGTTCATATCTCCCAAGGAAAAGTCTTGCAACCATCCATATAATACCAGTAAAGCCAAAAAGATAAACTATCCAATTATAATATGATTCATAGAACTTTCATCATTCTAATATATATGAGTTTTGAGGTTGAGCTGTAGATTCTATTAGTGATAGGAATCCATATATCTTACAGGTGCCATGGTAAATGTTTTATATTATAACTATAAGCCTTTCCCTACATATATTAATTTCACTTTCTATACCTGAGGCAATATTTTCATTGCATTCTAAATAAGAGATGAGATAAAAAATACAGTACAGCCAACTACAAGTCTAGGCAGGACCAAACTTGACTAATGAAAGATTCTGAAAAAATATATTTTCTTTAGTTATCCCATTCTTTATATTGAAATATTAGTTCAATTATAAGTTAGGGTCAATAAGGTGAATCACTATACACTAGCAATATCAGAAAATAAATTAGAACACAGAGAAATATAAAAGTCACAGATATAGATTAAATTTTATTAATTTGTGATATATGTACAATTTATTTCACAGTAAAGTATGAATGAAGTGTAAAATTAAAGTTTAAAAAATGCATAGGCAGCTAATTCTAAAACTTCATTAATATGAATATAATTTGTTATGGTGTTTCTATAACATGAGAAGTACATTCATTCTGGCAATATATAAGAGAAGCACAAAAGTAAATACTGTAAATGCTTTATTTTATAATTTGTTTAATTGACATACAAATATAAAACTGTATATATGGGGTAACTGTATTAATGAGTAACGTATATACAGTAATAATAGATCACCCTAAGCATATCTATGTCATCAAATGATTTCTCCAAAGGAAAAACTTGACATTACTCTATTTTTGGGGGGGGGGAATGTAAGTAAATTTCTGTTGGTTGTAAACACCTTTCCTTGCAACTGAAAAGAACTTCATGCTCCTGTCATTTCATAACCATTTCTTTGTCCTTCTCCATCACCCTCTGCTTCTTTCAACTCTGGTAACCACCATTCTACTTTCAGCTTCTACATGATCACCTTCTTTAGATTCCACACTTGAGGGAGACTAATACCTGTTTTTCTGTGTCTATATTATTATTTTTTTATTTTATTTATTTCTGTATGTGTATGAATCTACTGACTGCATGCAGGTTTGTGCACCCGTGTCATGCAATGCCGCGAGGTCCAGAAGAGGTGTCGGATTCCCCTGGAACTGGAGCTCTCCTGGAATTGGAGTTTTCAGATGGTTCTCGGCCACCATGTGGGTGCGGGGGATCGTACCCGGGTCCTCTGCAAGAGCAGTCGGCGCTCTAACTGCTAGGCCATTCTCCAGCCCCAAGTGTCTATATTATTAAATTTGCATTAACGTCTCCAGTTCTATAATACTTACATGGCAGGGGAGATACCATGAACACAAAGGTGGTTTTCCCAGGGTGAGGCTCATTCATTGCACTCTGGAATGTGCTGACCCCTGCATTTTCCCCAAATGTGGGAAACTCGACTGCATAATTTGTAGTAGTTGGGGACTGCGTTCACACCTCCCCTTTTAAAAAAAAATACTGTCACAAAGCAACAGCGTTTTATTCTCTTATCTCTAAACAGTATTCCATTGTATATATGTCCGACATTTTCTTACAACTGAAAAGAACTTCATGAAATGTATCATATCATCAATAAATGGATATTTTATTTACACTCAGTTTATGGATATTTTTGTTATCAGATCATGGACATTACTGTTCTGCTAGGAAACACCTGTCTCAATATATTTTTCACTTTGACTATTTTAAGCTATTACTATTAATTTATACAGATATAGATATAGAGACAGAGATAGAGATGTAGAGAAATAGAGATAGAGATGAATATAGATTGTCTTCTGTTTTTAAGTATATAAATCCTCAAAAACCATTTTATGAAATTTCATAAAAGGCTCGAGTCTATCAATATGCTTAGAGTGGATTTGGTGAAATAGACGTGGTTGCTAAAACGCCTTATAGTAATGGAGAAGACAGTCTAGAGCCTTCCAATCTGTCCCCTGTAGTCACCCAAGACAGAAGTCTTCTGTTTCTCCAGAAAATCATATTCCTGTGGCCTTTCTGATATTATCTGTAAAGGAGGCCAGGATGTCGCATTTGCTGTTATCTGTAAACCAGGATGGCTCAGTCCTGTGACCTTGTGATTGTCTGTTACCTATAAACTACTTACTTGAATACTACTTTTGTTCTATCTGCTCTTTTGTCTCGTGGGTCTAAGAAACCTCTCAGAACTCTTTTGGGGTCTGACTCCTGCATGGAATGATACTGGAGTTCAGCCCACCCTAGTGGGTTAGCCACTAGCATGAAATAAAATCCCTCTCCTCACCTAACTTTGGCTTTGATTCATGATTTTCCTACAACATGCATTTTCTCAGTCCTTATTTTCATTTATGTTTCTATATCTGTATCAGAAGTTTAGAGGTAGTGCTACATTAGAGCAAAGAGCACGTATGTTACTACCCATAAAAGGGTGTGAGCACTTGGGAGGCAGAAGCAGGCAAATCTCTGGTCTACCTAGTGAGATCCTGGCCAGCCTGTGAGTACAGAGAGACACTATCTCAAAAAGATAATTTATTATATATATATATTATATATATAATATTATATATATATATATATATATTCAAAGCTGTGAATACAGAGAAACACATCTCAAAAAGATAATAATTTATATATATATATATATATAATATATATATATTCAAAGCTTGTGGTTTGCAAAGCTCTGGCCTCTGGGAGCATAACGTTCCTGTCCTATCAACAAAACTACTGCATGTGTAGGTATCTGTCTAAGCCCTTTTATCATGGTCATGGCCCTTGAAGCCTTGAAGTAAGTGAAAGAAATACACAAGTATAGCTTGACTCCCTCAGCCTATACTCTATGAATCCCTTTATTAGGAGCAAGAGTTTTCTATCTTTTACCAGCATTTAACAATATTTATTATATATATATATATATATATAATATATATTATATCTATATATATATATATATGTGTGTGTGTGTTTGTGTGTGTGTGTGTCTTTTTTGAGACAGGGTCTCCCTGTAGCTCTGGCTGTCCTGAAACTCACTCTGTAGACCAGGCTGGCCTTGAACTCACAGAGATCCGCCCACCTCTGCCTCACAAGTGCTAGGATTAAAGGCTGCGCCACCACACCCGGCTAAGCATTGAAAATATTTTTTAATAAAATATTTTTATTGAGGTTTTGTATATTTCATACATCATTTCTTATTCCAATTTAGACACATTCTGTTTTCCATGTCCCCCAACCCAGTTCATACATTCTGCTATACATGTCTTGCATATTTTTCTCAGTCTTTTTAAATTTTTTTCTGCAGAGGCTTATGAAAATACTTTTTAATAAGCCAATTCCCTGGTATGTAAGAAGAGGGTCTCAGTTCTTTCACAGCTCTCAAAAATGTGGCTGTGAGGACAAAATGTTATAGGATGGATAAACAGTATATATAAGGGAAGGCTAAGCCTCCACTGTTCTGGCTTGCCAGTGCTTTTATATACATCCAATTTCCTGCCTCCTAAAGAATATTTTGAAGCTGAATGGAATGTCTGCCCAAAGGGGAGTAATACACTTATTTTACTCTTCTATGTTAGTCAAAGAAAGAATGCTATCTTGATATAGCATATATCAAGGCCGTAGCTCAGATAACTGTGAGATTCTAGGAGAGGTGAGTCAATGGAAATGGTATAAATGGCAGAGACTCTGATAATCAGTTCAGAGATCTCAGTGGACTAAAGCATTATATATTCATTGGGTTGCAGACAAGTAAATAGCCACTGAAAATAAATACCTTCCCATACGCCCTGCCTCTCCCATTCAACATGTCTTTTGACAGTTCCTACTCCATTATTCCCCTTTTCCATTTTATACCACTGCATTCTACCTCTCCTCCCAAGGCAGCTTTATAGGATCTGTGAATAACAGAGGAGCCATAAGCTTCATTAAGAAAGCCATGGGGGAGGGGGGCTGGAGAGATGGCCTAGCGATTAAGAGCGCAGACCGCTCTTGCAGAGGACCCGGTTCGATCCCCAGCACCCACATGGCGGCCAAGAACCATCTGAAACTCCAATTCCAGAACTCCAGTTCCAGGGGAATCTGACACCCTCTTCTGCCCTCCGGGGCACTGCAAGACACGGGTGCACAGACTTGCATTCAGACAGTACATTCATACACATACAGAAAAAAATAAAATTAATTAAAAAAATTAAGAAAGCCATTGGGTCCTAAAACCCCTTGGAATGACATTTGGTCATTTTGTCTTATAACTTGCTATCTGGTCTCACTAAACCCTTATCCACCAAGACCCTCACAGGCAGAAAGTTTTTGAACCAGACTGTCAAAACCAGCCTGTCAGATGGACTACAGAGGGAGTTCCAGGCCTGTTGGGAATACAGGGAGCTCCTGTCTCAAGAAAAACTGAAGGAAAAAGAAAAAAGAATGTGGGTAATGTTTGGAAATATCAAATAAAAAATAAAGTATACCTGTTTGACATAAAACTTTTATATTACAAGACTGAGGCTGGAAAGCAAGAAATGTGCAATGCATTGTAGGAGTGCTATGTAATATCTTGGGTTTGACTAGAAAATACTATATTTCTAAAACTTTTCTAGTGTCGCTAATCAACTCTTGGAAAAGAAAATCTTCTGAGATACTCAGCATCTGCATTGGCTAGAATCAGGAGATAATTAGGCTGCAAGTGTTTAACAATGAGATCACTCTTCCCAAATAGCTAGTCTCAACCTTGAGAAAGGGTTTAGGTCAGCTCTTAATTTAGCTGGAGAAGGTAGCTCATCTCTAATATGTTAGAATATTAATATGCTCCTGAAGTTAAACGTTGAGTATATTAATTGGGTTCATCTTTAAAAGAGGCAATGCGGTAGAGTGCAATGTGAACTTTCCAGGTCTCTGCTCACCTACATCCCACTGGGATGCTCTTAAACTAGTAAATGAATTTTCTGGTTATGCTGCATTGACCAAACACTATAAAATCTAAAGTTTTACTTAATTAAGTCAATTTTACTATAAGATCTGTCACATTGAATTAGTCAGCTGTAGTATAACTTTTATGCTACCTGTTTATAGCAACAATTCCCAGCTTGCATTAAATTTTCCTAAATACCATAAGAACACCAATGGAGCTTAATATAAGTGTTTTCATTACACTATCAGATATTCGAATGACAGAAAGGTATAACCTAAATTTTTATGATTTAGATAAACATTTTTATCTTCAAATATAATTAACATTTGACCCCTAATGTTTAGTTGTCCATCTCACATTTAATAGTTGACATTTTGGCCCACAACAAACAAGCCTGATCAATGTTACAAATAAATGCTTAGAATTCATTAAGCAAACTCTAGTGTACTTTTAAATATTTTGTATTACATTTTAATTGATATGTTGAGAATGTCATACAATGTATTTGGAACATAATCAGACCACCCCATCCCATGGCCTCTATAATATTTTTTTCATTTTTAAAAAGTGTGGGTCCATCTCTTAGAGTCTTCTTCACCCACCAGAATCACACATTTGAGAAAACTCTCTTACTTCCTCCCCCCCTTCTCTCTTCTGGCAGCTATCAATTGCCAATAGATCCTCAGCTTGTGCCACAGCTTCTTGCTTGCCTCCTTCTCCATCCATGCAGGGGTTTTGTGTGGATTGTGTCTACACAGGTCTTTGTATGCTGTCACAAATGCTGTGGGTTCATGCACACAGCTACCTTGTGGTGGTATCTAGACAGCCTAGTTTCCTGGTATTCATCCACCACGTCTGACTCTTAGAATCTTTCTGTCACTTCTTTTGCCATGATTCCTGAGCCATGAGAATAGGCATCAAATTTAGGATGGAGAAAACTGCAGTCTCTTATTCTCTGCACATTGACCATCTGTGAGCCCCTGTTTTAATCTCTATCTTCAGAAAGAAGATCTTCTATCAGCATGACAAATCAAAAGATGTCATTTAATAATTATTATATATAGTACAATAATAGTAGCACCCACATAATTTTGGATTAAATTCCAATTAGAAGGCAGTTGGTTATTCCCACAACATGGGTGCCACTCTATGAAACACAATCCCAATTTTTTTTTCGTTAATACACCCAATGATTGCATTTATTTGGTCAATTTATATCTTTCTCCATAAGCACTAACAATGACAATTATATTAAGAATATGTTGAGATAGGGCTACAGAGATGGCTCAGAAGTGAAAAAGCTTTACCTTGCAAAAGACCCAAATTTACTTCCCAGAATCCATGTTGAGCATCTCAAACTGCATGTAACTCCAGCCTGAGGGGAATCTGATGCCTCTGGCCTTCACAAGCATATGTGCTCATATGCCTATGCCCACGGTAAGATACACCACACACACACAGCCATTAATATAAAATAAAGATTTTCTTGAAGTATTAATCTCTTCAATTGATGCTAGATTCTTTAAGGATGGAATCGTATAAATCATTTTCCGGTGTTAGGTGTTAGATACTCCGACATGGCAGAGCACCTATCACATGGACAGAAAAGCAGGGCATTGAGTTAAATATTTCTGTCACAACCATCTTCTTGAATTATTCACGTAATTTCCAAAAGAATATTTTTCTTTGATCAATTATTGGCAAGCTTATGCCCAGATAACATGAGGCATATTACAGAGATAATACATGAATTATTGGAGAAAGAATACATTTTAACATATAATAAATGATACTTAATTTTAAACTTTTTATAATCTATGAAACTTGTAAATCCTACAGTAGCAGTTCACATGTCTCAAAGTGTCTTAAAGTATTCAACATGTGTGTTGATCTATATCAATGCCTGTCTTCTAAGCTGTAGGCTATTTTCCACACTGATTTTATACAAAACACAGACATTATTTTAAACTATATATTTAGGAAGCTTGTTATTAAATTGTATGCTTGAATTTGGCCTAGTTAGTGTTTAAAGATGATTCAACATTGGAATTGTTGATGTTATTATGATTATGATGGTTAATATTGACTCTTGACATGACTGGATTTAGGATGATGCCTAGGAGAACAAACTGGATAATTCTGTGAAATTGAGAAGATCACCCTGAGTATGGATGCCACCATTCCATGGGGTGGAGTCACAGAGGGAATAAAAAGAAAAAAGCATGAGCACAGCTCTTCCCAGTTCTCTACTTCCTGACTCTGGATTGCATGTGACCAGCTATTTCTTGTTCCCAGCCATATTTGTGTTTGCCTGCCATGCTGAACTATACCAACAAGCTAAGAACCTTTTCTTTGTCCCCAACCCAGTTCATGCATTCTGCCATACATGTCTTGCATCTTTTCCCTTTGACTCACCTGTCCCAGAATCTTACAGTTATCTGAGCTCTGGCCTTGATATATGCTATATCAAGATAGCATTCTTTCTTTGACTAACATAGAAGAGAAAAATAAGTGTATTACTGACCTTTGGGCAGACATTCTATTCAGCTTCAAAATATTCTTTAGGAAGCATTTAGGAAATTGAGGCATTCTTACTTAACTTCTTCATGTGTATAAAAGCACTAGCAAGCCAGTTTTTCTCTGCAGAGGCTTATGAAAATATTTTTAATAGGCTAATTTCCTAGTATGTAAGGAGAGTGTTTCAGCTCTTCCACAACTCTCAATAATGAGGCTGTAAGGACAAAATGTTACAGGATGGATAAACAGTATATATAAGGGAAGGCAAGTAAATAGCCACTGAAAAAACCCTTCCCATACCCCCTGCCTCTCCCATTCACCATGTCTTTTGACAATGCCTACACCATTATTCCCCTTTCCCACTTTATACCAAAGCATCCTTAGGATGCTTTTCTTAAGGATTATTTCATAACAAAAAGAAAAGTAGATATTTGGAAATTTATCTACCATATAATAGTATGCAATTTTTATGTGGTATAGGAAAAGAAGCATCAACATTGAGCTTCTAAAGTATGAAGTTGCTTGATTCCTGGATAATACAGTGTTTGTAAATAAAAATTTCTTTGAAGAAACTTATTAGAAATTTATAGTAACATTTTCAAACACTAATTTTAAAATCCTATTTTTATTATATAATTTTAATTTTAGCATGCTTGTTTTTCTATAAATTTTAGCTTTCTTATTCATATTCACAGAAGTTTTTGTTTCATGTCACTGAAATATCCTAATCTTTGATAATCGGTATTGACATTATGTCATTTGCAAATATGTTTAGCTTTTTTATCTTAGTCTGCTTTTTGTTGTTTTTTTTCAAAGCTAATTTTTATTGAAGCTTTGTGCATCTCATACAAAATTTCCAATCAAATCTAGACCCGTGCCCCCTTCCTTGACCCCACCCCCACCCCACCAGAGCCCATGCATTATGCCAAACATGTTTTTCATCTTTTTCTCAGTCTCTTTTAAAATTTTCCATGCAGAAGTTTACTATTTTGAGCAGAGGTTCACCGCTTCAGTCAGTTCTCTGACCCAGTCCTTCTGCCGTTGTTGTTATTCTCTCCAATTTGCATCACTCCAAAATATGCATGTATGCATGCCACATATATCGTAGGCTTTAGCATCTTCAGCTTATGATTTTTTTTTCTTTATTAGGCTGAAAGGTGTCATGTTTGAAGGCTCCTCCTTGGCAAGCCCAAACGACCATCAGTTCTGGTCTTGTGCTCTGCACTGGGGTTTTCCCTTCCCATATTCACCAAATGAGTTCCAGTAAGCACCATGTCCTGACTTGATCTTCCTATATTAGTCTCCATGATACAGACTGGGTAGTCCAATAATACCAGTCTATACTCTGAAGAGGCTGAAACCTCAGTAGTAGCTCAGTCCACAGCTGGATGTCTCAGCAGTCCCCATCTGGCACTGAAGGTTTGGAGGTTTCTTGGAGAGACCTGAGTCTCAGTCCATATTGGAAGGTTGAAAAGCTGTGTCTCATGTCTTTGAAGGATGGCAAAAACAGTGGCAGCCACAGGGTAGCTGCACTTGCCAGTAAGTCAGTCAGAACAACTGTTCTCTCTCTCTCTCTCTCTCTTTTTTTCTTTTTTTCTTTTAACTAAGATCTCAAGTTTTATACCTGAAATACAATTTCTCAGGCCTTACTATTTATTTTTGTTTATACTTTCCTTTTGGATGTTTAAGGCCACATATCCCAGATTAACCAAGGTTTTCATTTTCTCAAGGTTAGTTGAGGATCTGGTCCTCAGGGGTCACTCAGGTTTTGGGCAGGGGGAGAGCCCCTGACTCCTTTTGGCTTTCCATTTACCGCTTGAAGTCAAAGTCAGGTCTTACTAGACCAGGCTTCCCTCTTTGAAGCATGTGCAGACTTACCTCTTTATAGACTGGACACTGGCTGAAGTCCCATTAGTGGATCTTCAAAACCTCCGTGCACAGGAAGACTGGTGACTCACATTTTCAGGACATTTCAAGAGATGCCCCCATGCATAGTCCCCTGGGACTTAGTTGACCTCTGAGGGAAAGGAACAAAGTTATCTCTTAAGACCTGTGGCCAAATTGGTATGGGCATTAAGCATGGTCAGTAAGAATCCAGAAAAGCTAAGTTGCACCAGCCTGATACTTTTAACTACTGTACTTGGACAAAAGCTCAAGCAGCCTTGTATAAGAAATACTAAGAATCACTCCCATAAAATAAATACTGTGGTTAGACATAATGTCATGACATACTATTTTTTTCCTCATTCTTTTGATCTTATATTACTCTAAAATATGCATATTTTATATATAAAATATGCGTCTACACATATACCAAAAACTCCTAAGTCTGAAAATAAATGGTAGCTTAGTCCTAGAACTTGTTCAATCTTTTTGTATTTGTTGAGGTTTTTTTTCTGTGTCTCAGTATGACTGTTCCGTGGGGTACCGGTATTCTCTGGTATTTGGGTATATGTTTGTGAGGTCCATTTGGTGTATTGTATCATTCAGTTCAGATGTCTTTCTGATTATTCTTTGTCCAGTTGACCTGTCCAAAGGGCTCAGTGGGTTATTGAAGTCCCCTAATATGAGTGTGCTGGGATTAATCTGTCCCTTGGGATACTGGAGAATTGTCTTTATAAATTTTGGTGTACCAGAGTTTGGTGCATATATTTCATGATTGTGAAATCTTCATGGTTCATATATATATTTAATGTCACTAATGTAATTTCTAGCTGGAAAAGTACAAGGGAGAAAATAGCAAGTACTTTTGATAATAAAGCTTCATTTCTTTCTCACTCTTGCCCACTTTTTTCTTTGTGTGTGAGAGGAAGAGGAAAAGAGAGGGGGAAAGAGAGAGAGAAATAGAGACAGAGACAAGGGATACATCAATCGAGGATTTGGAATTCATTACAAAAAAGAGTTTCTTTCTCAAATCAATTTTATTTCTTTATCCATTTATTATATAAATTTCATCACTTTATTTTATATCTTATTTTGTTTTCTAAAGAATATTTATAAAATGAGCAATGATAGTTGTTCTTTGATTAAATAAAATGCCAGCTAAATGCCAGGCATTGTGGTTCACACCTTTAATCTTAGCACTCAGGAGGCAGAGGCAGGTGAAGCTCTGTGAGTTCAAGGCCAGCCTGGTCTACAGAGTGAGTTCCAGGCCAGCTGGGGTTACAGGGAGACACTGTCTAAAAAAGACACACACACACACCATATACTAATATATAATAATATATATAATATTATATATGTATATCAGGTAAATATTTGCTACATGACCAACATTTTCTAACCTTTTCTATTCGTATGTCTGTCATAATTGGTGAAAAAATGCAAACCATCTTTTACAGGAAGCATTGCTTATCTAACCTAATTAGCATACTCTGGTACTTTAGATAAAATACATTAGATCAGTACTTCATAGCTCATTCTCATCTCTGTCAAAAAGTACTCTTTTTATGTGTTTCCAGACATTCTTGATGTTGATGTCTCTACATACAGTTCCAAAGCAATGAGGGAAAAACGGAGGAAAAAAAAAGAACAGCCATTCAATAACCAAATGACCTGTGAGCACTTAATCTGTGCCTGGCAATAATCTAGACTCCCAGGATACATCACTGAACAAGAACCCAACCATCATGGAGCTTCCTCTTTACACAGGGTTATTAGAGCTATCAAAATGGAAATGTATCCCTACATTTTTCAAAGGGTATCCCTGAGCCATATGTGGCTATTAAGTTAAGGTAATTTGATATTTGATTTTAAGAAATTTAAATTTATCACATGTGGCCAGCAATTTTTTTAATCGCACAGAATAATGTGTAATGTTAATGTGGATGTCTTCTTGGGTAAAACAAGGGAGAGGAAGTTTCATGGATGTAGCATAAGAAAAAAAAAAAAAAAAGAAAAAAAAGACGTTGGAAGAGAACTTTTCCTTTCTATTTCTTGGACCTTGTAAGACTTTAAAGCTAGTTAAAGTAACTCTGAAAGACATAAGATATATGAGTCCCTAAAATACATAATTAATTTGCAAAATAGATGGTCTTTTCACTGATAGGTAATCATCTTGATGTCACTAATGCCTGAACACTAGCTAATGTGTATATAGGGAAGAATAGTTATAAAAAATCATTAATTAGGGTCTATTTACTGTTCCATTGTCAAAAATAATTACCTAGAGGAAGATGTTCCCCCTTAATTAGTGGGTTTATAAACACAAAGCCAAGTCCATGAAAGCTACTCTCTCTTTCTCAGACAATGTGGATCAGTTTTCCCTAGGAGTTAATTCCAGATAACAGTCAAAAGTTGGTTTTGCTGTCTAGGTCAGACCTTAATATCATTTCAGGAGTGGTTTACTAGGCTTGGACACTCAGTAGGTGATCTTTGCAGTACCATGATTTCTATAAAGATGGAATTATTTTCTAGAAATTATGTGACCTCTATGTTTTGTTTTCAAAAATTTTAACAAATATATAACACAGGATTAGTGTGAAAAACATCATGACTTCACTTGTTCAGATTGCTTTATGTGTTAACTACACACTTTCACAATTTAATGCACTTAAATTTAATTTGCATACCCTACTACAGTTTGTTTATTTGCTTTCCAAATAACCCAGTCTTCATTGAGCTGTTGGGACCTTGAGTGTGAATACATCAAAACATCAACATTAGGCATCAGCAATGTTGAATAGGGTCCTTGATAGAGTTCTTATTATTGTAACTTTTCTCTGACCTACCTGTTTACTTTTTGCTTCTGTGCTTAGTACCTTAAAGAAGTTATTTCTACTATGGCATTTTTCTTTCTAATAATATCTTGAGAGGAGGGAAAAGTATCATTTTTTTTCCATTTTTCCTTCAAGTCTTTACCAATTTAGTAATTCAATGAAAGGCTTTTGAATAAATTAAGGACAGAATGAACGACTCCTATATGAAATTAAAAAAGTTTAAATATCTTCTATATTTCTGTAAAAATATAGGAGTAATTTCTGGTGTAATATTTTCATATAATTTTGTTGTCAACAAAATATTATCATACCATTAACAGAAATATGATAAACAGAACCTTAATTTGGCAATTAAAAACATCTGTTCCATGAGAGTATGAATGATCTTTATTGGGTAGTTAAGTCTTATTTACTATTTATTAGCACTTTGTAGGAGTTAAACTGTATCTTAAGCCCTTATACACAGGGACTGGGTGGCTTAACCCATATTTCAGAATAATTAACAGACCACTGTCCATCATTCCAGAGTACTGGGGAAATACACATACATATTCACTTACACACATATACTCACATGCACATAAATACACAAGTATCCATATGCACACAAAAACATATACATAAACGTATGTATACTCAGATACACACATGTGCACACATATACACATTTTTTCCTGATAGTTCTTGCTACAACATATTTCTAAGAATAACTGGAAATTAAATAAATATGAAAACATTCTTCCCTGTTCTCTACACTATTTTGTCATTTGGGGCTCTCCAAACAGTCACTGAGAATGGATAAATTATGTATGAAATTAGCTGGGGGCACCCTCAGAAGAGAAGAGGGTCTCTGTCCAGCACTTGTGAATCCTGAACCAACAACTAGAGACTGTCAGCTAATTGCCTGTGAGAAAGGTAGGCTGAGAAATACACCGATAACCTCAGGACCTTATGAAGAAGAAGACTACAACTCTTTCAAACTATTCTAGCTGAAAATTTTATTGCCATTATAAAATAGTTTGGTAATACTGTACTAATTTTAAAGGTACTTAAGACCTTTAGCTGAAGAAAATCCATAAATATTATGTAAAATCTTGTCATAATGAAATAATTTTAATAACAAAGATATTTCAGGGACAATTGATAACATATGAATAAAGGATAAATATTGAATTATTTAAATAAAACATTTGTTTTATAAGTAAGATAACAACACTATGATTACACAATAAATATTTATGTTAATCATAGAAGGATATTAATATGTTTAAGGTTAAAATGCCTGGATATTTTCGCTGACAGTCATCAAATAATGAGAAAAAAATAAGTACTCAAATGCCAGTAGTAGAGTATACACACTGTTAATAAATATTTTTCTTCTATGGTTTATGTTTGGATATTTTTATAATAAAGAGTTAAAATAAAAATAGAAGTCAATATCTAAAACACATTCCAAACCAAAGGAAGAAAGAGAATAATGTCAAATATCTTTATCCTTTACTCCATGTCCACAAAAAGAAACAGTAGATGAATCTATTTTTTAAAATACTGTAGCTGTTTCAATATGATTTTTTTAAGATGATGTGACATTTGCTCATTTTCAAACCTACAAATCTGCATCTTAACTCTTGTGGTACAGAATTCATTCTCTTTAGCTAAAGCTCTCCTCCTAGTTAGCACTTTATGACTTGGAAATTAAAATAAAAAACTAAAAACACCTTAAACATGTATCCACAAATTTTACAATATATTAAATACACAAAGAATTGCTTTGCTTGGAATTTTCAGTCCAATGCATTAACTGAGAAAGATGCTATTTTTAATTGAAAGTTACTGTCATGTTTACAAAGAAGGGCTTTACACAAAGAAGTTTAAGTAAGTCTCATATTAAGGGTTGTCACTTTATTGATCCACACCAATATCTTCAGTAATAGATATAAATTTAAATTTACAAACAGCACAGGAAGCATCAAACGGTAACAATCTATTTATGAACAAATACACACAAATGCAACTGCATGCACGCATGTACACACACACACACACACACACACACACACACACACACACACAGAGTCCCTGATATTCCTTGGGGGAAATTAATACTGCCTAAAAGCTCTTTTATTTCTCTTGTGATTTTTGCAGTAGTTTATGTGTATGAAAAGGAAGGGCATGTATTCTGTTCAGTGTGATTAAATCAATAATTAATCCAGCATTACATATCTACCATGAATCTTCCTTCTAGATAGCATGATAGTTTTCAGTAGAAGCAATGCATCAAGTTTAGCAAATGTCTAAGCACCATTTGATCTGAAGATATAGCCAACCTTGATGACACAAAATATCTATTCCCAATATCATCCTATTTATTATAATTTGCTACAATAAACTCTATTCTGTTTTATGAGCTGAGTCAACATCCATTCCACATTGGGACCCAGCATTCCAACACTCTCCACTGCTTTCCTTCCTAAGGAATACAATGGTTCCTCCTCTACTGTCAGGAAGAAATATGAGGACAGTCTGTTTTTTCAATTATCAATTCATTTCCTTATTCTCTCCTACATACACCCATATAACATCTCAACAATGGAGTAAAAGTCTACAGATTTAAAGGAAGTAGCATAGGCAAAATTCTTTAAGGAATTTTTAAAAGAGAGATAAAATATTTACTTACTTATTTATTAGTATTGCAATACTAGGGATTGAAACTGGTAATCACAAGGCTCTTAAATGTTCTATCACTTAGCTATATCAGTCTTTTTTACATTTTATTTTTATACAAAAATCTCAATAAATCACCATGATTAGTCTTGAATTCACCATCTTTCTACCTCATCCTCTTCACTAGCTAAGATTACATGGCTATAGCAACAAACACAGCTAAAATATTGCTTCTAATATAAAGTTATGAGCATTGTCATGGGCATAAGCTTACTCCCTCATCTGTTTAATACTCTCAGTTATAGGACTGTCCTAAAATGTCATGAAATTCAGTTCTTTTACACTCTGGACTGTTAGCAGCTGCTGCATTCGTTATTACTGTTTCCAAGTCATTGCACCAAAGCCACAATCAAAGTTGTTACATTACATAAAACTAACCCAAACTCAATGTGTCTATCTTTATCATTCCTAATACTGGCTTGACTGATCTTGGAGATTTTCTCTCACTTTCTTCCTATTCTTTCTGGATGGATAGCAACCTCTGTAATACACCTTAGCTTTCCATGGAGTGTTTTGTAAGCCAAAGACAACTTCCACTTCCTGTTTTCAATATAGATTTCCTTATCTACCCCTCTCTCTATATTCACTTTTCACAGATATTTGTCTTAAATGTGTCCATATTCAAAGTAGCAGCGACAAACATTTTGCAATATAGCAATGTATTCTTGACTTTAAATGACAGGTTAATATAGGCAGGGAGATCAAAACACCCTCATAATAAAGTAAGGATGGAATGACAGATATTGTGATCACTCACCATTCCCCAGCATGCTCATTGAGTAGTGGAAAGACAAACACACTGGCACTGTTTTAATTTGCAAGTAAGTCTGTCCCTAACATCTAAGGATGAATATGCAAAGAAGGATGCTTTTAAAATGCACTATGACACTTTTGGTAAAGTAAGACAGAATGTGTTGTATATGGAGAATGGCACATAATTTATTATTGTTTAAGTAGAAGATTTGTTGAAGGGAGTTCCAGGAAATCAATCTAGATAGGTGACAAGATAAGAAACTCGAGGAAACATTTTGGCACATCATAATCAGACTTCTCCAAAGTCCTGTAAAGAAAATAAATGTAAACTTCAAGATTAAAAAACATATATATTAGAAAGAAAAATGAATGTAACAATAGTAGAAGATACTGTCTCAGAATTCATTCAGGACAAAAGATTAAAAAAACCTGACATATCCAGGATATTAAATAGCTCATTCAATTGGGTAAAATGCTGTGAAACTAGAGCATTATGCTCAGGAAAAACCCCATTTAGAGAAAAAGGCAAAGTAAAGTGTACTAACACTCACAATCAATGATATTTAAAGAATATTTAGAATTTATAAATGTCTTTGGACTTGAATAGAATATAAAATGTGGGCCTAAATAAATATGTAATAGGTGGATAAAAGAAAATAATGAAATAAAAGAGAGAAATAAAGAAGAGACTCCGTAATATAATATAATTGAAAGCAAGTAAGATTTTAAAAGAAAAATCCCACATATGAAATAACAGTCAAAAATTATTTTAGTGAAAATTTATAATATAATAAAAGTGCTTTTGAATTGCCCACATTTTATTGTGAAATAAAGTGAATGTAACAAAAATAATTATTATACCTAGTAAGTTCTGACTATTCTCTTCAAACCTTCCCTGTCTTAGCTTTGATTTTCACTACACCTTATATTAGATCTTAGAAAATAAGTTAATTAAAGACATAATGCATATTAGAAAATGAGAGGTCAAAACTTCTACTTTGTTAACTGTAGTGAGATATGCAGAAAAAAATAAGACACTGAGAATTTGGACAGGGGACAAGACATAAGAGAAGTAATATAAAAGTCAAAGGGACTTTTTGGATTAGAAGAAGGACTAGAAGATGCCTCCCTATTACTCAGTAAATAAGAGGAATCAGTAAAGAAAAAATATTGTTAATTCACAAAGAAGTAACAGAGAACCAGAGAAGTGCCAAGGGAAAGACAGGGGATGCCCTGAAAAGAAGCTAAGCCCAACACAGCTCCAGCTGCGCCAGCTCCCAAGGTTGGTGAAAGAAACCTTATCCAAAGAGCAAGCCAGAAAGCCAGAGTGAAAAGAGACTGGCAGGTGTGCCCTCCAGAGAAGTGCATGACACTCACAAGCCTCTGGCCCTGCTATAGGTTTTGTTGAGATGGTGATTCCTCTTGGGGATAGGTAGCAATGGAGAGGAATCCTATTTGAAATATCAGCGACTTTTGTCATTATGCAGAACTTGTTAAACTACGGTACAATGGAGATTTCATTGTTGTAGCTTCCCTGTAATGTCTAGAATGCATTAATGGCAGTAAGGGCCTAGTCTCTCAGCCACGTAGAACATTTCCACCCGTCCTCTTCAGTACTTCTCACTCCTCTTCAGTACTTCCTGGAGCCTTAGGTGTAGAGTTTGCATTGTAGATGTATCCCTCATGGTTGAGCACTCCAGAGTCACTTATTCTGTGTATTTTGACAAGTTGTGGAACTTTGAAATAGTCTACTTATTTGTAAAAAGAAGCTTCTTGAATGACTACCATGATAACAACTTGAAAGGATGTTTTCTGTGACTGGAACTATGATTTGTTAAACAGCCTTCAGCTATGCATTATGTGCTAACACACATAATTTTTGTTTATTTTTAGTAGGTTTATGAAATAATACATTTCCCTTTGACTTTCTTCAGACTTCTTTTGATTGTCCTGATGCAATAACTCCCCCAGAACACCCAAGTCATTAAATAAAAATTGCAGTCCAAGGAAAGGACTCTTCCCTAGGAGTCACTGGCTATGAGAGATGCCAGAGAACTACAAAACAGCACATGCTCTTTTACCATGGTTGCTCAGAAATCAATCTCGAACTGACCAGGACCTTCCAATCTGCTAGCTAGCTTTCATAATGTCTGAATTTACTATGTAGGCTCTTGATGGAGATTAAAAAAAAGAAGAAAACAACACCTGCCACTGGACACTCTATGCTACAATACCTATTTGATAGTCAATATGTGCACCGGCGTGATTGTTATCAGGTAGCTAACTGCTTTCTGGTTAGATTTAAAGTCTGTTCCACAGGAGGAAATTTCAGTCCTGATTAGAAGCCCATGACTCAGTAGATCATAAATTCTAAGGTCAGAAATGCTACTGCTATTTTGCTAAATGTTTTTGTTGTTATATTGCCTTCTAAATATTTGTATTTAACACATATTTATATTCATGGACCTGGGATACTCTCAGCCTTGATGAGAGAAATTTCTTTTTGAAGTAGGCAACAGTCAAGGGAGAGATGCATAACTGATCAAAGTGTTGTTAATGAGACTGAATGTTCAGATTTAAATGAGACATCTTTATCAAACACACCCCACCAAGGATCAGGCAACAAGCATTTAGGAAAAGGCAGAGAAAGTGTAAGATCCAGCAGATGGGGAAGATGCTGGGACACGAGTAGCTATTCACACGCAAAAAATATCTAGTTTCTGTGATTAGCTGCATCTTACCTATATAGGCTTAAGCCAGCCAAAATCCTGGGGATGTCTCCCACCCTTTACTGAGGAGCTTCTAGAAGTAATAATTTCTGGGAGAAATAGAACCACTGTTTTTTGAGGATTTGGCCACTTGTAGATTTCCAAATGAGAAGGCCTGACAACCTGAACTTCTGGGTAACATTAATTTGACTTAGTGGATTATCAAAACCAAAAATATATAAATAGATAAGGAAAAAGACAGGAAGTTTAGAAAGGAACATGTTGTGGAGCATATGGAGGAAGTTATAGGAGGAAATAGGAGTGGACAGAATTATATTTACTCATTATGTGTATTGCATTCTCAATAATTAAGAAAAATATTTTAAAATAATACTTATATTAAGAAAATCACTAATAGTTCATGAAAATGGTACAGAAAAAGTCACATTAACTACCTCACTAAAACAACCTTCTTGCTGATGTATGACACAACTGAGCAATGTTTGTCATGGAGATTTACAGTTTAGTCATTTAAATACTTCAACAGAAGTGTGTTCGAATTCCAAAAGAAGTCAATGAATCAGGCATCAACAAAAATGTTTTACAAACAAGAACACGATGCACAATTTTCCTATTTTTACATGAGCTGAAATTAGGTGGGGAAGCTATGGTAGGGTGAGGATGTGGGAATGAGGTCGATACATGATTAAGATTTATTGTACGAAATGCACAAAAACTCAGTAAAAGTATTCATTAAAAATGCAAATTAAAATCACACTAAGGTATCATCTCACTCCATTAAGACTGGCCAAGATCAGGAAAACAAAAGACACCAAATGCTGGAGAGGTTGTGGGGAAAGGGGAACACTCATCCACTGCTGGTAGGAATGTAAACTTGTACAACCATTATGGAAAGCAGTTTGGAGAATACTTAAAAGACTCAAAATGAGCCTACCATGTGACCCAGCCATACCACTCCTGGGTATATACACATAAGACTCTTTCTATAAAAAAGATACATGCACAGCTATGTTTATTGAAGCTCTCTTCACATAGCAGAGGTAGAACCAACCCAAATTCCCCTCAACTGATGACTGGACAACAAAAATGTGGTACATCTACACAATGGTGTTCTGTGCAGAGATAAAAGAAAGATGACATCATGAACTTTGCAGGTAAATGGATGGAACTCGAAGCCATTATGCTAAGTGAAGTAATACAGTCCCAGGGGACAAAAAAAGGGGGGGCGAATGGTTTCCCTCATCAACACCAAATCCCCAGTTGGCAGGCAAACTGAGCAACTTTGTTGTTATATTTCATTTTATCTGAAAGCAACTGCGAATCTTTTAATGGGTTCTAGAATTGGCCTACCACTTAGATTCATACATTGTAATTACCATATAGGGTGGAGGATATGTATTCATATTCTAAAAATATAAGAATATAAAGTTATACTTCGTTTTACCTGCATGCAACTTTACTGTTAAAATGTGAATCCCTAAAAGTATTTTCAAATTAACCTATAGTTTATTTTCAGACTTTGTAATGTTGATTTATATGTGGAGTGTATATATGCATATTTTGGAATAATATAAAATTAAAGGGAACACAAAAAGAGAGAAAAATCCTGTTCAAAAACTGACCAAAACAGTAAACTCCTGCTGCAAAAAGTTTATAAAAGACAGAAAAAGATGCAAGACAAGACAGCATGTATGACAGAATCCATGAGCTCTGGCAGGGGGCAGGGGATCATGAGGGGTGGGCATGGATGGGAGAATGAGTATAAATTTGATTAAGAAATGTACAAAATGTGTTCATAAAAATTAACTTAAAAATAACAGATACCTGCAAATTTCATGATGTTCCTCTTTACCGCTGCATACAACATCATGAAATTTGCAGGTAAATGGATGGAGATAGAAGACATTATGTTAAGTGAAGTAACATGGTCCTAGAAAAACAAATGACAAATGGTGTCCCTCATATGTGGATGCTAGTACCAATAACCCAGATATAAATATTTCTTGTGGAGAGGTATGCATAGTAAAAGAACAACAACAGAAAGACTGCATCAGAAAATGGACTGAAATGGTGAATTGGGAAGGGGGAGGGGCGGGAGAGGGACATGGGTATATATTCAATTAATGCATAATTAATTGACAAGAGTACAACAAGTATCCAGTTTTGCCCAGACACTGTCTACAGGATACATGGAGTTTTAGGACTTAGTAAAAGTAAATATGTGTATATTAAACAACATTGGTTTACAGGCTCTGATAAAAACGGTAATGCATCTGAGTTAAATGGAGATATAAATCGCTGTTGTCCACATTTGTTTTACATAAGATGTGTAGCACAATAACTTTGGGATTGGTACATACAAATGTTCTCTATAATTTCTCTGTTGTACAGTATCACCTTGTAGCATTCTCTTTCACCTATAAGATGATTTAACATAAAAATTAAGTTTGCTTCCCAAGTTAATCATATATAGTCACCCAAAACAGCATGGGTGAATTTGATGAAATCTGTGCCTTGATTCCACCCTATAGGTATGTATAATACAACTGTCTTCTGGAGACTCATGGGTTAAAAAAAAAAGCGGGGGGAATACAGATAGGCATGAAACCTTTTCAATCAAAAGCCTTGCAATTCAAATCTTAAACTAACTATGGGAAAAGATTTGTATGTTCCAACAGGTCAAAAATGTCACCAACAACAGGCTAGAGAAAGAAAGACATCTTTGCATTGAGTAGGATGTACCAGAAAGTGCAACTGAAAGGTTGACCCGTCGAACATTGAAAGGGAGAAAAGCCTCAGACTCTCAACATAACCACCCTCTGTGGATCCTACTGTAAAAACTATTTTTAATGTGTCCCAATGAAACTTACTTCTAGGTGCACAAAGGTTTTAATACGAGAGACTTTCTTGCCTCCCCCCCATAGAACAAGAGAATATGACGATGATGAGGTCATCTCCAACTGTAAAGTTTTGAGACAAACTTTATAGAGGTAATCTCTTATAAAACCGGTAAAACTGCCTTCTTGAATTGACAATAGACATAGGAACTGTGAAAGGAGTAATTCCTATGTTCAGAACCAAAATATATACTAAAGACCGTTAAGCTATGAACTTCACGAAATATATCAATACAGGAGCCTGACATCAGAATGGATTATCTACCAAGGATTTTTGGCTAGGGGATCCAAGCCCCCAAAAAGGTAAAGCTCCTTGCCTCTAAACTGGGATACCTGCAAAGAGAGAGCAATAAGGCCATGCTGCCGAAGACCTGACATAACATGGGAAAAATGTATTGAGACCACACACGCAAGTGTACAGATGGGCCTCTGGAATACCAGAGAGTGTTACCAAAGGCCACTAAACCATAAAGCAAATTCGGGGCTCCTTGAGTCAAGCAAGACTCCAACCGTCAGCACAGGCTGACACCTCACCTCACGCCGTGGAAATACTTGCTAGCAGTGGCAGCCATATGCCTGTATACCCAAATCTAACTGGCTATTGCTCTCGCCTTGGAGGAATTAAACCATGGCCTGATGCCACAAGCTTACATCCTAATAGCTTTAGGAGAAGTTAAATCACAGTAGACCCTACCGATATTTACCAGGAAAACAAAATGTAATTTCATGGATTAACATACTATCCAACATATGTGGTCTATTTAAAACCAAAAAAAAAGTTTAAAACCTAGCCAATAACTATTAATGCGTTTAGATATATATATATAGTATATTATAATATATTATATATATATATTGTATATATATATATATTGAGGCAGTGTACTTCATCTCAGTTAATTATAAGTATACTGGAAATACTAGAAATCTGCAAAACAAAACCCAGTTATATCAGTTAACTCCCTTGTTGGATGGTGTTAGCCATTTAGCCTCCCTGGATCTTGCTTATTTGCAGTGAGCAAATATTTTACAAAGATTTTACTAACTGAGTTTTGAGTAATGAAAAATGGATTTCCTCAAAATATAAATGGTAGCACCAACATATCCATCTATAAAGCACTGCTGATCTGATGAGCAACTTGGTAGTAAACCACTGAAGTAATGTATTACATGGAACAGTTTGAATTTAAATGTTCCAAGTTTGTTCCACTACAGAATATGTATCTCTTTGTTTTTGTTTTTCTTTTTTCTTCAGAGCACTGAAACTTCACAGAACAAAACTTGGAAACTCATGTGCTAAATGATATTTAATGTCACCTCTAAGCATTAAAGCACAATTTTTCCTCAGGAGAAGATTTAAAAGATGTGAATATAGTAAAGTGGTGAGTAGAGATTGGAAAGGGTGGCTACAGAGAGAAAGGGAGTAGAGTTTGATCAGAGCAGAACACACTGTGTATGTGTAGAGATATCACAATGAAGGTCATTGCTACTTACAATTAATATGTTCGCCAAAAACTTAAAACAAAATATCTTTTTAAAACAGAAATGCTAAGGATAAATTTCAAGATAAAAAAGACTGCTTGACACCACTAGTCATCAGGGAAATGGAATTTAAAATGATAATGATTTCTCTTCACAGTTCTTATAATTAAAAAGACAAAAGAAAACAAGGTTGATAAGGATGTAGAGAAAATGGAATACTTTTACACTGATGGTGAGCATGTATGTTAGTACGGACAGCTAATTTGGAATGCAGAGAATCTAGAAATCTTACATATATATCTATGCATATATATACATATATATACATATATATAATGAAGCTAGTTTAGAAGACATACCTGGATCTTCATGTTCAGTGTAGTCTCTCTCTCTCTCTCTCTCTCTCTCTCTCTCTCTCTCTCTCTCTCTCTCTTATAGACACATTAATATAATATGTATAAAAGCATATGTATATATGTATATGCTTTTATACATATTATATTAATCTGTCTATAACTAAGATATGTTTTGTCATATAACTGATTTGATGGTTCCTCCTTTCTTGCCTTTGTTTAATATGCTATTTCATTAAAGCCAGGAATTAAAAGAAAAAGTATCATTAAAACCAGATTTTTTCGTAGTGGTCTTTGTATATATCTATTCACATTTCTTATATCTTATACACACATATATAGGCAGATACTATATTGACAATATGTTAATATATAATGTCCTTCATTTATTTTAATCTTGGAAATTCCATTCTGCAGAGAAATAAATATCTAATTAAAAGGAAAAGTAGGGGGCTGGAGAGATGGCCTAGCGGTTAAGAGCGCCGACCGCTCTTGCAGAGGACCCGGGTTCGATCCCCAGCACCCACATGGCGGCTGAGAACCGTCTGTAACTCCAATTCCAGGAGAACTCCAGTTCCAGGGGAATCCGAGACCCTCTTCTGACCTCCGCGGCATTGCACGACACGGGTGCACAAACCTACATGCAGACAGTACATTCATATACAAAAAATAAAAAAATAACAAAAAATAACAAAACGTTTGATGGTAATAAATCTGAAAACTGACCATGTATCTGATTTCTAGTAAACTGAAAACAGACATAAAAGTAAGGAAAACTCAAATACTCCTATGAATTTTAAATAAATGGAGTGCACCCGTGTGCTGCAATGCCGCGGAGGTCAAAGAGGGTCTCGGATTCCCCGACTGGAGAACAGTGGAGTGTCTCTGGAATTGGAGTTACAGACGGTTCTCAGCCGCCATGTGGGTGCTGGGGATCGAACCCGGGTCTCTGCCAAGATGCGGTCGGCGCTCTTAACCCGCATTAGGCCATTCTCCAGCCCCCCTACTTTTCCTTTTAATTAGATATTTATTTCTCTGCAGAATGGAATTTCCAAGATTAAAATAAATGAAGGACATTATATATTAACATATTGTCAATATAGTATCTGCCTATATATGTGTGTATAAGATATAAGAAATGTGAATAGATATATACAAAGACCACTACGAAAAAATCTGGTTTTAATGATACTTTTTCTTTTAATTCCTGGCTTTAATGAAATAGCATATTAAACAAAGGCAAGAAAGGAGGAACCATCAAATCAGTTATATGACAAAACATATCTTAGTTATAGACAGATTAATAATGAATGTATAAGAATATAATACATGCTTTCTATCATACTATGCATAGGAAGGAGGAGGGCGTAGTGCGGACGATGGGGAGAGAGACGGGTGGAGGGCGGCATGACTATATGAGGAGTAATGAGGGGAAGGGGCCTAGATCACTATCAATATGGCGGGTAGCGGCGAATGATCGAGATAGGAACCGGACGGTGGTGGAGGGAGATGGGGGGGGGGAGCCCGACCGAAGATGGAGAGACTGACCGCGGATGGAGACCGAGGAGAGGAAGCAGAGAGAGAGAGGAGGAAGGAGACTACACTGCAACCATGAAGATCCAGGTTATGTCTTCTAAACTTAGCTTCATTATATATAGTATATAATCTATTATATATATTTAACATATATATGTAAGATTTCTGAGATTTCTCTGCATTGCCAAATAGCTGTCCTACTAACATACATGCTCACCATCAGTGTAAAAGTATTCCATTTTCTCTACATCCTTATCAACTCTTTTTCTTTTGTCTTTTTTAATTTAAGAACTTGTAGAAGAGAAATCATTATCTTTTACAATTCCATTCCCTGATGACTATGTGCCGTTTGTCAAGCAGTTTTTTTTCTTGAACATTATCCTTCGCCATTTCTGTTTTAAATTATTAAAAGATCAATTTTGTTTTAAGTTTTTGGCGAAACATATTATTGTAAGTAGCAATGACCTTCATTGTGATATCTCTACACATACACAGTGTGTTCTGCTCTGATCAAACTCTACTCCCTTTCTCTCTGTAGCCACCCTTTCCAATCTCTACTCACCACTTTACTATATTCACATCTTTTAAATCTTCTCCTGAGGAAAAATTGTGCTTTAATGCTTAGAGGTGACATTAAATATCATTTAGCACCATGAGTTTCCAAGTTTGTTCTGTGAAGTTTCAGTATGCTCTGAAGAGAAAAAAGAAAAAAAAAACAAAGAGATACATATTCTGTATGCGAACAAATGTGGAACATTTAAATTCAAAACTGTTCCATGTAATACATTACTTCAGTGGTTTACTACCAAGTTGCTCATCAGATCAGCAGTGCTTTATAGATGGATATGTTGGTGCTACCATTTATATTTGAGCGAAATCATTTTTCATTACTCAAAACTCACGTTAGTAAACATCTTTGTAAAATATTTGCTCACTGCAAATTAAGCAAGATCCAGGGAGGCCTAAATGGCTAACACCATCCAACAAGGGAGTTAACTGTATATAACTGGGTTTTTTTTGCAGATTTCTAGTATTTTCCAGTCTATACTTAATAATTAACTAGGATGAAAGTACACTGCTCATATAATATATATATATATAATATATATATTATAATATATTATATATATATATCAAAACACGCATTAATAGTTATTGGTAGGTTTTTAACTTTTTTTTGGTTTTAAATAGACCACATATGTTGGATAGTATGTTAATCCATGCAAAAATACATTTTGTTTTCCTGTAAATATCAGGTAGGGTCTACTGTGATTATAAACTTCTCCTAAGCTATTAGGGATGTAAGCTTTGTGGCATCAGGCCATGTTATTCCTCCAAGGCGAGAGCAATGCCATTAGATTTGGGTTATACAGGTATATGGCTGCCACTGCTACAACAGTATTTCCACGGCTTGGGTGAGGTGTATGCTGTGCTGACGCTGGAGTCTTGCTGACTCAAGGAGACCCGAATTTGCTTTATGGTTTAGTGGCCTTTGGTAACACTCTCTGGTATTCCAGAGGCCATCTGTACCCTTGCAGTGTGTGGTCTCAATACATTTTTCCGTCATGTTATGTAGCGTCCGGCCCCCCCCAGCAGGCCTATTGCTCTCTTCATTGCAGGCTTCCCAGTTTAGAGGCCCCCAAGGAGCTTTACCTTTTTGGGCTAGATCCCCTAGCCAAAATCCTTGTAGAATGGAGACTAATCCATTTTCTGATGTCCAGCTCCTGTATTGATATATATCTTCGCTGAAGTTCATAGCTCTTAGCGGTCCTTTAGTATTATATTTTGCGTTCTGATTTAATTGAGAAGGAATTATCCTTTCACAGTTTCTATGTCTATATGTCAATTCAAGAACGCGCAGTTTTTTACGGTTTATATAAGAGATTAACCTCTATAATAGTTTTGTCTACAAAAACAAAATTTTTTCAGTTGGTCAGCTGTCCGTCTCGTCATATATTCTCCTTTTTCTATGGGGGGGAGTCAAGAAAGTTCTCGTATTAAAACCTTTGTGCACCTAGAAGTAGCTTCTATTACGGACACATTAAAAATAGTTTGTTACTAGTAGGATCCAGAGGGTGTGGCCTATGTTTGCAGAGTCTGACCAGGCTTTTCTCCCTTTCAATGTTCGACGGGTCAACCTCTTCAGTTGCACTTTCATGGTACATCCTACTTCAATCGCAAAGATCGTTCTTTCTTTCTTCATCCTGTTGTTGGCTGACATTTTTGACTTGTTGCGAACATACAAATCTTTTCCCTATAGTTAGTTTTAAGATTTGAATTGCAGGCTTTTGATGAAAAGGTTTCATGCTATCTGTTTCCCCCCGCCCTTTTTTTTTTTTTTAACCCATGAGTCTCCAGAAAGACAGTTGTATTCTACTACCTTCTAGGTTGGAATCAAGGCACAGATTCATCAAATCACCCATGCTGTTTTGAGTTGACTATATATGTCTAATTTGGGAAGCAAACTTAATTTTTATGTTAATCATCTTATAGTGAAAGAGAAATGCCTACCAGCGTGATACCTGCTACAACAGAGGAATGAGAAAATAGAGAACATTTGTATACACCAATCCAAGTATTGTGCCTAAGATTTTATGTAAAACAAATGTGGACAAACAGCGATATATCTCCATTCTAACATCAGATGCATTACCGTTTTTCTCAGAGCGCTGTAAACCATGTTGTTTTAATATACACATATCTACTTTTCCTAAGTCCAATAAAAACTCATGTATCCTGTAGACAGTTTGTCTGCGGCAAACACTGGTACTTTTATCTTTGTCAATTATTATGCCATTATTGAATATATACCCATGTCCTCTTCCCGCCCCTCCCCCTTCCCAATTCACATCACCTTTTTTTTTTTTTTTTTCCCTATTTTCTTCAGTTTTGTTTCTCATCTTATTGAGACTCCTCTCCCCAAGAAATATTTATATTGGGGTGGTATTTTGGTACTAGCACCACATATGAGGGTACACCATTTGTCATTTGTTTTTCTCAGGACATGTTACTTCACTTCTTAACTGAATGATCTTCTCTCTCCATCCATTTACCTGCAATTTATGATGTTGTATTGCACGGCGGTTAAAGAGCGAACATCATGAAATTTGCAGGTCATTGTTATTTTTTAAAGTTAATTTTATTATGAACACATTTGTATACATTTCTTAACTACACATGTATACTCATTCTCCCATCCATTGCCCACCCCTTTCATACCCCTGCCCCCTGCCAGAGCCATGGATTCTGCTTCAGTCATGAGTCTTGTCTTGAATCTTTTTCTTAGTCTTTATAACTTTTTTGCAGAGCAGAGAAGTTTACTTTTTGGTCAGTTTTTGAACAGGATTTTCTCTCTCTTTCTGTAGTTGCTTCCCTTCTAATTTATATCATCCAAAACATTATGCATTTATACCACTCCACATTATAATCAACATACCAAAGTTGAAAAAAAAATCTATAGGTTAATTTGCAAAAATATGTTTAGGGATTCACATTTAACAGTTAAACGTTTGCTATGCATGGTTAAAACGAAGTATAAACTTTATTATTCTCTATATTTTTAGAATATGTGCATACATATCCTCCACCCTTATAGGTAATTAACCCAATGTATGAATTAAGTGGTAGGCCAATTCTAGAACCCATAATTAAAAGATTCAGCAGTTCAGCTTTCAGTATAAAAGAAATTAACAACAAAGTTGCTCAGTTTGGCCTGCCAACTGGGATGGTGCGGTGTTAGGATCCGACAATAGGAAATCATTCGCCCCCCCTTTTTTTTCTGTCCCGCTGGATTATTACTTCACTTGCCTAATGGCTTCTAGAGTTCCATCCATTTTACCTGCAACGTCATGATGTCATCTTCTTTATCTCTGCCACAGAACAACTCATTTGTGTAGATGTACCAATTTTTGTTTGTCTCCAGTCATCAGTTGACCGGGGGAAATTTGGGTTGGTTTTCTACCTCTGCTTGTGAACGGAGCTTCATAAACATTGCATGTGCATGTATCTTTTTTATAGAAAGAGTCTTATTTTTTTTTTGTGTATCTACCCAGGGAGTGTTATGGCTGGGTCACATGGTAGCTCATTTTGAGTCTTTTAAGTATTCTCCAAATGCTTTCCAAATGGTTGCTCAGTTTACATTCCTACAGCCCCAAGCGTTTTGAGATGGTGTTCCCCTTTCCCCAACCTCTCCAGCATTGGTTTGTCTTTTGTTTCCTGATCCTGGCCAGTCTTAGATTGGTAGTGAGTGATACCTTAGTGTGATTTTAATTTGCATTTTTACTGAAATTTTTAACTGATGATTTTTTTGTCATTGTACATAAAAATCTTATCATGTATCGACCTCATCCCACATCCTCACCCTACCTCATAGCTTCCCCACCTAATTTCAGCTCATGTAAAAATAGGAAAATTGTGCATCGTTTGTTCTTGTTTGTAAAACATTTTTGTGATTTTTGCCCTGATTCATTGACTTTCTTTTGGATTCGAACACCTTCGCTTGTTGTTGAAGTATTTAAATGACTAAACTGTAAATCTCCATGACAAACATTGCTCAGTTGTGTCATACATCAGCAAGAAGGTTGTTTTTAGGTAGTCTGAGGGTAGTTAATGTGAACTTTTTCCTGCTACCATTTTCATGACTATTAGTTGATTTTTTATAATATAAGTATTATTGGTTGTTCCTTCACTTTATCTTTCTAATCCCTTAATTGATTGCAGATGCCCAAATACACATAATGAGTAAATATAATTCTGTCCACTCCTATTTCCTCCTATAACTTCCTCCATATGCTCCACAACATGTTCCTTTCTAAACTTCCTGTCTTTTTCCTTATGCTATTTATATATTTTTGTTTTGATAATCCACTAAGTCAAATTAATGTTACCCAGAAGTTCAGGTTGTCAGGCCTTCTCATTTGGAAATCTACAAGTGGCCAAAATCCTACAACAAAATCAGTGGTTCTTATTTTCTCCCAGAGAAATTATTACTTCTAGAGGGCCCCCTCCTCAAGTAAAGGCGTGGGAGACATCCCCAGGATTTTGGCTGGCTTAAGCCTATATAGGTAAGATGCAGCTAATCACAGAAACTAGATATTTTTTGCGTGTGAATAGCTACTCGTGTCCCAGCATCTTCCCCATCTGCTGGATCTTACACTTTCTCTGCCTTTTCCTAAATGCTTGTTGCCTGATCCTTGGTGGGGTGTGTTTGAATAAAAGACTGTCTCCATTTAAAATCTGGAACATTCAGTCTCATTAACAACACTTTGATCAGTTATGCATCTCTCCCTTGACTGTTGCCCTACTTCAAAAAGAAATTTCTCTCATCAAGGCTGAGGGTATCCCAGGTCCCATGATATAAATATGTTGTTACATACAAATATAGAAAGGCAATATAACACAAAAAAATTAGCAAAAACATGCCAGTTTTTTTTTTTCTTAGTAGCCATTTCTGACCCTTTAGGAAAAAATTTTTTTATTTTTGATCTACTGAGTCATGGGCTTCTAATCAGGACTGAAATTTCCTCCTGTGGAACAGACCTTAAATCCAACCAGAAAGCATGGTTAGCTTACCTGATAAACAATCACGCCGGTTGCACATATTGGACTATCAAAAAAAAACAATAGGTACTTGTAGCATAGGTGTCCAGCTCGGCAGTGTTTTTTTCTTCCTTTTTTTAATCTCCATTCAAGCGGCCTACATAGTAAATTCAACATTATGAAAGCTAGCTAGCAGATTGGAAGGTCCTGGTCAGTTCGAGATTGATTTCTGAGCAACCATGGTAAAAGAGCATGTGCTGTTTTGTAGTTCTCTGGCATCTCTCATAGCCAGTGACTCCTAGGGAAGAGTCCTTTCCTTGGACTGCAATTTTTATTTAATGACTTGGGTGTTCTGGGGGAGTTATTGCATCAGGACAATCAAAAGAAGTCTGAAGAAAGTTCAAAGCGGAAATGTATTATTTCATAAAACCTACTAAAAAATAAACAAAAATATTTCTGTTAGCACATATGCATCTAGCTGAAGGCTGTTTTTTTTAACAATCATAGTTCCAGTCACAGGAAGCAATAACATCCTCTTCAAGTGTGTATCATGTAGTCATTCAAGAAGCTTCCTTTTTACAAAAGTCTAGACATATTCAAATTCCACACACTTGTCAAAAATACACAGAGATAAGTGACTTGGAGTGGCTCAACCATGAGGGGGATACATCTACAATGCAAAACTCTACACTAAGGCTCCAGGACAGCCTAATGAAGAGGAGAGTGAGAGAAGTACTGAAGGAGGACGGGTGGAAATGTTCTACGTGGCTGAGAAGCGAGCTGCACGAGGACAGCGCATTACTGCCCATTTACATGCATTCTAGACATATCAGGGAAGCTACAACAATGAAATCTCCATTGTACCGTAGTTTTAACAAGTTCTGCATAAATCGACAAAAGTCGCTGATATTTCAAATAGGATTCCTCTCCATTGCTACCTATCCCCAAGAGGAATCACCATCTCAACAAAACCTATAGCAGGGCCAGAGGCTTGTGAGTGTCATGCACTTCTCTGGAGGGCACACCTGCCAGTCTCTTTTCACTCTGGCTTTCTGGCTTGCTCTTTGGATAAGGTTTCTTTCACCAACCTTGGGAGCTGGCGCAGCTGGAGCTGTGTTGGGCTTAGCTTCTTTTCAGGGCATCCCCTGTCTTTCCCTTGGCACTTCTCTGGTTCTCTGTTACTTCTTTGTGAGATTAACAATCTATATTTTTCTTTACTGAAGCCTCAATTTATATAATAGGGAGTGCACTTCATCCCTTAAAAAAAAATAACCAAAAAGTTTTCCCCTTTACTTTTATATTACTTCTCTTATGTCTTGTCCCCTGTCCAAATTCTCAGTGTCTTATTTTTTTCTGCATATCTCACTACAGTTAACAAAGTAGAAGTTTTGACCTCTCATTTTCTAATATGCATTATGTCTTTAATTTAACTTTATTTCTAAGATCTAATATAGTGAGTGTGTAGAATGAAACATCAAAGCCTAACACACGGGAAGGTTTGAGGAGGAATAGTCAGAGAACTTACTAGTATCATAATTATTTTTGTTACATTCACTTTATTTCACAATAAAATGTGGGCAATTCAAAAGCACTTTATTATATATAAATTTTACATAAAATAATTTTTGATTGTTCATTTCATATGTGGGATTTTTCTTTTAAAATCTTACTTGCTTTCAATTATATTATATTACGGAGTCTCTTCTTTATTTCTCTCTTTTATTTCAATTTTCTTTTATTCCACCATGCTCATATTTATTTAGGCCCACATTTTATATTCTATTCAAGTCCCCAAAGACATTTTATAAATATTAAATATTCTTTAAATTCATTGATTGTGAGTGTTAGTACACTTTACTTTGCCTTTTTCTCTAAATGGGGTTTTTCCTGAGCATAATGCTCTAGTTTCACAGCATTTTACCCAATTTTGAATGAGCTATTTAATATCCTGGATATGTAAGGTTTTTTTTTTATCTTTTGCTCCCTGAATGAAATTCTGAGACAGTATCTTCTACTATTGTTACATTCATTTTTCTTTCTAATATATATGTTTTTTAATCTTGAAGTTTACATTTATTTTCTTCTACAGGACTTTGGAGAAGTCTGATTATGATGTGCCAAAATGTTTCCTCGAGTTTCTATCTTGTAACTATCTAGATGATTTCCTGGAACTCCCTTCACAAATGACTTCTACTTAAACAATAAATAAATTATGTGCCATTCTCCATATACAACACATTCTGTCTTACTTTACCAAAAGTGTCATAGTGCATTTTAAAAGCATCCTTCTTTGCATATTCATCCTTAGATGTTAGGGACAGACTTACTTGCAAATTAAAACAGTGCCAGTGTGTTTGTCTTTCCACTACTCAATGAGCATGCTGGGGAATGGTGAGTGATCACAATATCTGTCATTCCATCCTTACTTTATTATGAGGGTGTTTTGATCTCCCTGCCTATATTAACCTGTCATTTAAAGTCAAGAATACATTGCTATATTGCAAAATGTTTGTCGCTGCTACTTTGAATATGGACACATTTAAGACAAATATCTGTGAAAAGTGAATATGAGTAGAGAGGGTGTTAGATAATGGAAATCTATATTGAAAACAGATGGAAGTGTAAGTCTGTCTGTTGGCTCTACCAAACAACTCCATGGAAAGCTAAGGTGTATTACAGAGGTTGCTATCCATCCAGAAAGAATAGGAAGAAAGTGAGAGAAAATCTCCAAGATCAGTCAAGCCAGTATTAGGAATGATAAAGATAGACACATGAGTTTGGGTTAGTTTTATGTAATTGTACCAACTTTGATTGTGGCTTGGTTGCAATGACTTGGAAACACGTAATAACGAATGCAGCAGCTGCTAACAGTCCAGAGTTAAAAGAACTGAATTTCATGGACATTTTGGACAGTCCTATAAGCTGAGGTATTAAACCAGGAGGGTAGTAAGCTTATGCCCATGACCAAATGCTCATAACTTTTATTTAGAAGCAATATTTTTAGCTGTTGTTTGTTGTTATAGCCAGTAATCTTAGCTAGTGACGAGGAGGATGAGGGTAGAAAGAGTGTGTGAATTCACAGACTAATCATGTGTTGATTTATTGAGTTTTTGTATAAAAATAAAATGTAAAAAAATGACTGTATATAGCTAAGTGATAGAACATTTAAGAGCCTTGTGATTACCAGTTTCAATCCCTAGTATTGCAATACTAATAAATAAGTAAGTAAATATTTTTATCTCTCTTTTTACAAATCCTAAGAATTTTGCCCTATGCTACTTCCTTTAAATCTGTAGACTTTTACTCCATTGTTGAGATGTTATATGTGTAGTGTAATGTAGGAGAGAATAGGAAAAATTGTAATTGATAATTGAAAAAAAAACAGACTGTCCTCATATTTCTTCCTGACAGTAGAGGAGGAACCATTGTATTCCTTAGGAAGGAAAGCAGTGGAGAGTGTTGGAATGCTGGGTCCCAATGTGGAATGGATGTTGACTCAGCTCATAAAACAGAATAGAGTTTATTGTAGCAAATTAAATTAAATAAATAGGATGATATTGGGGAATAGATATTTTGTGTCATCAAGGTTGGCTATATCTTCAGATCAAATGGTGCTTAGACATTTGCTAAACTTGATGCATTGCTTCTACTGAAAACTATCATGCTATCTAGAAGGAAGATTCATGGTAGATATGTAATGCTGGATTAATTATTGATTTAATCACACTGAACAGAATACATGCCCTTCCTTTTCATACACATAAACTACTGCAAAAATCACAAGAGAAATAAAAGAGCTTTTAGGCTTAGTATTAATTTCCCCCAAGGATATCAGGGCCTCTGTGTGTGTGGTGTGTGTGTGTGTGTGTGTGTGTGTGTGTGTGTACATGCTGTGCATGCAGTTCCATTTGTTGGTATTTTGTTGCACTATAGATGTGGTTACTTTGGATGCTTTTTACCTCTGTGTGTTTGTTAATTTAAATTATATCTATTACTGAAGTATTGGTGTCGGATCAATTAAAGGACAACCCTTAATATGAGACTTACTTAAACTTCTTTGTGTAAAGCCCTTCTTTGTAAACATGACAGTAACTTTCAATTAAAAATAGCATCTTTCTCAGTTAATGCATTGGACTGAAAATTCCAAGCCCAAAGCAATTCTTTGTGTTTTAATTATTTGTAAAATTTTTTTTTTTTTTTTTGTACAAATTTTTTTTTTTTGTTTATTGTTTTAGTTTTTTATTTTATTTCCAAGTCATAAAGTGCGGGCCCTAACTAGGAGGAGAGCTTTAGCTAAAGAGAATGAATTCTGTACCACAAGAGTTAAGATGCAGATTTGTAGGTTTGAAAATGAGCAAATGTCACATCATCTTAAAAAAATAAAAAAAAAAAAAAAAAAAAAAAAAAAAAAATTTAAAAATGTTTTTTATTTTTTTTTTTTTTTTTTTTTAACTCTTTTTTTTGTGACTGAGAGATTGGAGTTATTTTGATTATTCTCTTTCTTCCTTGGTTTGGAATGTGTTTTAGATATTGACTTCTATTTTTATTTTAACTCTTTATTATAAAAAAAATATCCAAACATAAACCATAGAAGAAAAAATATTTATTAACAGTGATGTATACTCTACTACTGGCATTGCTGAAAGTACTTCATTCTTTTCTCATTATTTGATGCTGTCAGCTGAAAATATCCAGGCATTTTAACCTTAAACATATTAATATCCTTCTATGATTAACATAAATATTTATTGTGTAATCATAGTGTTGTTATCTTACTTATAAAACAAATGTTTTATTTAAATAATTCAATATTTATCCTTTTCATTCATATGTTATCAATGCCCTGAAATATCTTTGTTATTAAAATTATTTCATTATGACAAGATTTTACATAATATTTATGGATTTTCTTCAGCTAAAGGTCTTAAGTACCTTTAAAATTAGTACAGTATTACCAAACTATTTTATAATGGCAATAAAATTTTCAGCGCGTAGAATAGTTTGAAAGGCGTGGATGTCGTCTTCTTCTCATAAGGTCTGAGGTTATCGGTGTTGTATTCGCCTACCTTTCTCCCAGGCAATAGCTGACATTCTCTAGTTGTTGGTGTGACTTCACAAGTTTGCTGTGGACAGAGACCCTCTTCTCTTCTGAGGGTGCCCCCAGCTAATTTCATACATAATTTATCCATTCTCAGTGACTGTTTGGAGAGCCCCAAATGACAAAAAAATAGTGTGTAGAAGGGAAAAGGAGAAACGAATGTTTTCATAATTTATTAATTTTCCAAGTTATTCTTGAAACTATGTTTGTCAGCAAGCAACTATCAGGAAAAAACTGGTTCATTGTGTGCACATTGTGTGTATCTGAGTCTTTACATACGGTTTAATGTATACTGTTTTTGTGGCCTATTGATTTAACTTGTTTTATTTATGTGCATGTGCAGTTATGGTGTGTACGGAATATGTATGTGTATTTCCCCAGTACTCTGGAATGATGGACAGTGGTCTGTTAATTATTCTGAAATATGGGTTAAGCCACCCAGTCCCTGTGTATAAGGGCTTAAGATACAGTTTAACTCCTACAAAGTGCTAATAAATAGTAAATAAGACTTAACTACCCAATAAAGATCATTCATACTCTCATGGAACAGATGTTTTTAATTGCCAAATTAAGGTTCTGTTTATCATATTTCTGTTAATGGTATGATAATATTTTGTTGACAACAAAATTATATGAAAATATTACACCCAGAAATTACTCCTCTATTTTTACAGAAATATAGAAGATATTAAATTTTTAATTTCATATAGGTAGTCGTTCATTCTGTCCTTTATTTATTCAAAAGCCTTCATTGATTACTAAATTGGTAAAGACTTGAAGGAAAAATGGAAAAAAAAAAAATGNCAAACCTACATGCAGACAGTACATTCATACACATTCAAAAATAAATAAAATAAAAAAAAGGAAAAGTAATTAAAACCTGCAATGATCTTTCCCTCTAATTGCTTTGTATGTTTTTTTTTTATTTTATTTATTTCTGTATGTGTATGAATGTACTGTCTGCATGCAGATTTGTGCACCCGTGTCGTGCAATGCCGCGGAGGTCAGAAGAGGGTGTCAGGTTCCCCTGGAACTGGAGTTCTCCTGGAACTGGAGCTTCGGATGGTTCTTGGCCGCCATGTGGGTGCTGGGGATCGAACCCGGGTCCTCTGTAAGAGCGGTCAGCGCTCTTAACCGCTAGGCCATCTCTCCAGCCCCACTTTGTATGTTTTAATTAGAAAAAAATTTAACATAAACCTGTGAATAGAGATAATCTATATAAAATATGGTTTTGTGTTAAATTTAGTATCCTTACATTTCTGGATCAATAACTGTTTTCTCCTCGTTAATATAGTATATCTAATTTTGTTTTTTTGCGGTTCTTAGCCTCAGCCTTTAATGGCTGTGCTATCCCCACAGCTCTCTAGTTTTGTAAAATAATGACATTTTCCAGAAATAGGAAATCTTTTATTTGTCAATGTATAATAAATAGGGAAGTTTTAGCTTTGAATGCTAAAAGATGGCTACAAAGAAAACTAAAAATGCGCTCACACTAGTGAACAATAAAGGATAATATTATTTTTTTCTAGGACTTCTTGGAAATTATATATGAAACTTTATTAGCAAAATTTCTCAACAGTTATCTACTAGTTTGTTTAATAAATTGCTATATAGTGTATAGTGTATAGGTATGTATGTTTATTTTAAATGTATTATATAAAATAGTAAATGTGAGTACTTATGATGTTAGTTTTTTACATTATTTTTTATTTTTTTTATTTTACGTTTAATGTATATATCACAGAGTCAAGAAGAGTGTCTTGGATCTCCTAGAACTAGAGTTGCAGATAGTTGTTAGCCCCCATATGGGTGCTGGGAATCAAACCCAAGTCCTCTTCAAGAGCAGCCAATGCTCTCAACTACTGAGTTCTTTCTCTAGCCACCCTCCAAGTTAATTTTAATTTTAGCATTCATTTGGACAAATAAAATCATACATGGTAAATATGTTTAACATGAGCAAACCAAACAATTATTCGCCCCAAGTATCTTCAACATGATTGAAAACTGTAATGCTTTAACGTGAATGAAACTGTAATGTTTATTTTTTCTAACATTTGAATCATTAAATTTATTTTCTTTCCCTTAAGTACATACCTTATTGAAATAGAAACCTTAGGATTACCTATGGAATATAACAGAAAACCAACAATATTTCATGACTACATTAATTCACAAGGAAAAACATAGTTTAAAATGCTGAGAACAAATTTTAAAATAATTTATTAAATATTTGATGTAATTGATGATATTTGATGTTATATTTGATTCATTATTTCTGGAAGTATGCTTTTATAACAGTATGCCATTTATTCCACTCATAACTCAGAGTCACTTTGGGACAATTATGAGATACACAACAATAACTGTCTTGATTTTGTGATAGGTTATTTTGGCTGTGTAAAACCATGCTTGTCATTCTTAAAATATCAACAAAATAATGAAACACGTACTTTTATCAAGTGAAGTCTTTATAATTAAAAGTTTTCAGATAAATATTTGAGAAAAAAATATATTTTTTTGACACAATAAGTGGTACTGCTTAAATGCCTGTACATCCAATAGCTTGAGCTTTGCTAGTATGACTGAAAAGGGTATCACTGTGAAAGCTGTCAATCCGTGAAGGGAAACAACTGAACAGACCGGAGTCCAAAATGACAACTCCAAAGAAATTAGACTGTTTTCTTCTCACCCACTTGTGCCCCTTTCCCAAAGCCTAGGGAACAAACTGCGGAAGAGGAGGCGTGGTAGATTGTAAGGGCTGTGGAGAGATAGGGGTGAATCATGAGACTATAGGAATATAGTCTGGACACCTGATTGATCAACATGCCTGTGCATACAAGCTTCTCCAACTGGACTATGGGAACCTTGGGTTGTTCAAAATTTTTGGACATAGATACTGCAAAATGCCGCAATTTAACTAATTGTATGAACATACGGGTAATGATCCTTGTATTCTGCAAACAACTGTGTCATTGTATTGTAGAAATCCAAAAAAAAAAAAAAAAAAAAAAAAAAGAACTGTTTGTTGAATTGTACCAAAGCTCATAAATGTAAATAACTAAAAAAAAATGCAAAAAACATACGGAGAAAAAAAAAGAAAAATATATGTTTAAAAACAAACATTCAGCAAGAAGTCATTTGGTTTTATAACATGCATGGATGTTTTTATAAAGAGTCATTCACGGACTAACAGCTTTTCTGTAAAAGCTGGACAAGTTATTACTGTGGCTTAAACATCCCTAACCACTAGAGGACATAAGCGTGTGGCAATTCACCCTGAAGTATTCCTCGAAGGAGAGAGCTAAAGCCAATTAGATTTGGGCTATAAAGACATTTGGCTGCCACTGCTGCACAGATTTTCCAGGCAGATAAGGTATAGCTGGTGCTGACAGAGGATCATGCTTGACTCAAGGAGACATGGATTAGCATACCATCCAAACATATTTAGTCTATACCAACGGAACCTACCATAATAATTAGTACTGTTTAAATGCCTGTATATCTTTTTTTTTTTTATACGATGAATAAATGTAGACCCATGTCCCATCGCCCGCCCCTCCCAAACCCACCCATCCCCGTGCAACCATTTCAGTCAGTTTTCTGATGCAGTCTTGTCTGTTGTTGGTCTTTTATATTCATCCCTCTTCACAAGAAATAATAACTGGGTTATTGATGCTAGCATCCACGTATGAGGGATACCATTCGTCATTTGTTTTTCTGTGATTGTTTACTTCACTTCACTTAATAATAAATAGCCTCCCGCTCCAGCCTTTCACTGCAAAGTTCAGGATAGCTCTGTCTTTATTTACTGATGCATAGAAAACTCCATTGTGTAACATGTACCACATTTTGGTCTCTCCAGTCATCAGTTGGAGGGGCATTTGGGTTTGTTCCAGCTTTTTTTTGCTAGTGTGAACAGAGCTGCAATAAATATAGCGGTGCATGTATTTCCTGCAGTAAGATTGAGTCTTTGGGTATATACTAGGAGTGGTAAAAGGACTGGGTCAAATGGCAAGCGCATTTTGAATCTTCCAATGGTTCTCCACACTACTCGTACTTTCCATAGTGGCTGTACAAGTTTACATTCGCACCACCAATGGATGAGTGTGCCTTCCCCTTTCCACAACTCTCCAGCTTTTGGTATCAGTTGTTTTCTTGATTCTGGCCAGTCCTATCGGAGTGAGGTGATATCATAGAGTGGTCTTAATAAATGTTCAATTCCCTACTTAGAGTGGCGTTGAACAGTTTTAAAGATGTTTCTCTCAGTTATCTCTAGTTTCTCCCTCTGTGAAGTCTCTATTCAGCTCTTGTCTCCATCGGTTGATTGATGCATTTGTTTTTCTTTTTTTTTGTTTTTGAGTAGCTTGTATACGCTCGAAAGTTAATGCTTTGTCAGATGTATTCTCAGTAGAAGGTTTCTTCCCAATCATGGGTTTCGCTTTACTATCTTTATTGTTTCTTTTGATGTACAGAAGCTTTTGCGTTTAATGAGGTCCCATTTGTCATGTCGATCTTAGTTCTTGTGCAGCTGCTGTTTGAATTGAGGAAGTCTTTCCTACACCTATGTCGGTAGTCCCTGCTGCCAAGTTTTTCTTCTTTACCTCCAGAGTTTTGGGTTTCACGTTGAGGTCGTTGAATCCATCTGGAATTGACTTTTGTGCAAGGTGAAGAGGTAGGGGTTTAATTCATTCTTCTACAAGTGGTGACCAGTTTTTCCGCAGCACTTGTTGAAGATTCTGTCTTTCCTCCATTGTGTCGTCTTGGACCCTTTATCAAATTATGAGGTGGCTGAAGTTGTATCTGCTCAGGTATGGATCTTCAATTTTTTCCCTTTTGGTCACCTGAAGGTTTGTGGTGCCAGTACCAAGCTGTTTTTATGACTATTAGCCCTGTAGTATAATTTTTTAAATCTGGTATAGAGATTTCCCCCCCCCCCCCCGTATGGCTCTTTTCGCTCAGGGGTTGCTCTAGCGATTCGGGGTCTTTTGTTTTTCCAAATGAAAATTGAGGATTTTTTTTCCAAACCTGTGAAGAAGCTCTTGGGGAATTTGACTTGATTGCATATAAATCTGTATATGAAGTTTAGGTAGAATGGACAATTTTACTATATTTATTTCCCAATCCATGAGCATGAAGAGGTTTTGTCCATCTTCTGATGCTGCTTCATTTCCTTCTTCAGAGATTTAAAATTTCTTGTTGTAGAGATCCTTGGATCTTTTGGATTAGGTTTGTTCCTAGGTAAGTTTATTGTTTTGAGGCTATTTTTTTAAGTGGGAAGTCCTCCTTGTATTCCTTCTTCAGTTTTGCTTATTGTTGTGTAAAGAAAGGCTAACTGATTTTTCTAGATTGATTTGTATCCCTCCACCTTACTGAAGTTCTTAATCGTTTCTAGGAGTTTTTACTGGTGGAGTTCTTAGCATCCCTTAAGTATCAATCATATCATCAGCAAAAGGGATAGCGTGACTTCCTCTATTCCAATTAGAACTCCTTGATTTCCTTTTCTTGCCGGATTTGCCCTAGCAAGGGTTTCCAAGCACTATATCAAGAGGAGTGGTGACAGGGGGCAGCCTTGCCAAGTTCCTACCCTAAGGGAATGCGGCTGTCATTTCCCCCATTTAGGATGATGTTGGCTGTGGGTTTCCTGTATAATGGCTTTTGAATTACATTAAGGAATGATTCCCTCCAAGCCAATTCCCCCTCCAGGACTTTAAACATGAAGGGCTGTTGAATGTTGTCAAAAAGGGTTTCGTCCACATCAATTGAGATGATTATGTGGTGTTTTGTCTTTCAGTCCCATTTTAGATGCTTGATGATATTTATTGATTTTCATATGTTGAACCATCCCTGCGCGGGTAGGAATCCAACTTGGTCATGATGGAAAGTCTTCTTGATGTTGTTTTTGGGGGGGGGGGTCTGGATAACATTTGCCAGTATCCTGTTTAGATTTTTGGGCATCTGTGTTCATTAGCGAGATGAGTCTATAGTTTCTCCTTTGTTGGGTGTTGTATCTTTGCCTTGGTTTTGGTATTAGAATGATTATGCTGGCTTCATAGAAGGGAATCTGGAGAACTCCCTCCATTTTTTTCTTCTGAACAGATTAGTAGTAATGGTTGTAGGTCTTTTTGAATATTTTATAGAATTCTGCCTGTGAAACCATCTGGGCCGGGGCATTTTTTTTGGTTGGGAAGGCCGGCTTATTACATCATCAATTTATTCATATATATGGGAACTGTTTAAGCTATCGAGCTGCTTGGTTGAGCTTTGGTGTTCCCAGGATTTCAGATATGATATTCATCCATTTCTCTTAAGTTTTTCAAATTTAGTAGAGTATAAGGTTTTTAAAGTATTCCCTTATAAAGTTCTGGATCTTTTCATTGTCCTGTTTTGTGAATATTTCCTTTCATTCACAGATTTATATTGATTTTGGAGTTGTTCCTTTTGTTTCTTTTAGTTACTGGGCTAGAGGTCTGTCCTATCTTATGATCTCTCAGACCATCTTTTTTTGGATTCATTGAATGTGTTTGTATGTTTGTTTCTTTTGTTTCTATTTCATTGATCTCTGGCTCTGATTTTTTGTTATTTCTTCTTGTCTGCTGCAGTTAGGGTTCAGTTGTTGTTGTCTCTCATCTGTTAAGCGGCGGTGTTAGATCATTAACTTGTGCTCTTCCTGTTTTTTTTATGTAGGCACTTAGAGTGGATAAACTTCCCTCTTAGGACTGCCTTTAAAGTGTCCCCATAGGTTTTGCGTTTGTGTATTATCATTGTCATTCAGTTCCATGAGTGTTTTTTATTTCTTTTCTTTATTTTCTTCCCTGACCCATTCATTATTCAGGAGAGTGTTGTTTTAGTCTCAGGGTGTTCTTTTGCGGTGTAGGGCTTATCAGGGTACTTGATATTGAAGTTTTTATTTCACTGGTGGTCTGGATAGAATGCATGAGATATATGTCAATCTTTTTTTTATTTGTTGAGTTTTTCCCCTGGGGGTCCTAGTATATGGTCTATTTGGAGAATGTTCCACGGGGTGCTGAGTAGAAGTGCATTCTTCGTTGTTTTGGTGAAATATTCGATAGATGTCTGTGAGATCCAGTTGGTGTATTGTATCATTCAGTTCAGATGTCTCTTTGTTTATCCTTTGTCCTGTTGATCTGTCTAAAGGACTTAGTGGGGTATTAAAGTCCCCTACTATTAGTGTGCTGGGGTTAATTTGAGCCTTGAAATCCTGAAGAGTTGTCTTTACAAAGTTTGGTGCACTGGCGTTTGGTGCATATATATTCATGATTGTGAGGTATTCATCGTTAATTGTTCCTTTAATAAAGATGTAGTGGTCCTCTTTGTCTCTTTTGATTTCTTTTGCTTTGAAGTCTATTTTATCTGATACTAGAATAGCAACACCAGCTTTCTTTTTGGTACCATTTGCTTGGAATATTTTCTTCCATCCCTTCACTTTAAGTTGGTGCCTGTCCTTGAAATTGAGATGGGTTTCTTGTAGACAGCATATAGATGGATTTTGTTTCCTAATCCATTCTCCCAGGCTATGTCTTTTGATTGGAGAGTTCATTAATATTTAAGGTTATAATTGAAAGATGGATGTTGTTTCCTTTCACCTTATTATCCATTTGGACTTTAGTCTCTGATTCGACTCCTATGATTATGTTTTTATTAGTTTCTTTTCCAAGGTGCTTGAAGATAGTTGCTCTTCTCTTCTGCCCTTTGAATTGCTTCAAGTATTTTCTGGAGAGTTGGTTTTCCAGAAATGTATTCTATCATCTTGCTTATGTCATGGAAGATTTTTCTCTCTCCTTCAACTGTAATCGACATCTTTGCTAGGTAAAGTATTCTGGGTTGGCATCCATAGTCCACACTGGAAATGCTTTGCTCCATGTTGTTCTTGCTTTCATGGTTTGCGGAGAGAAGTCATTTGTGATTCTGATGGGTTACCCTTTGTATGTGACTTGTTTTTCTCTTGTGGCCTTCAGAATTTTATCTTTGTTTTGGGCATCTAGCACTTTGACTATGATATGGCCTGGGGAATTTCTTTTCTGATCTTGTCTATTTGGAGTCCTATGTGCTTCTTGTATTTGAATGGGTTTGTCTATTTTTAGTTTGGGGAAGTTTTCGTTTATTATTGTGTTGAAGATATGCTCAATACTATTCTCTTGAGGTTCTTCTCCTTCCTCTATTCCTATGATGTGGAGGTTTGATCTTTTCATAGTGTCCCATATTTCCTGGTTGTTCCACTTTTGCGTATTTTTAAATTTTTCATAATCTTTATTTGAGTTTTTTAGTAAATGCCTGTATATCTAACTGCTTATGCTACATCAGTAGAAGTAAAAGGTTATTTCGGGATAAACTGCCAACCCATGAAAGAAAACAGCCTGAACCGATCAGAGTCCAAAACGACATCTCCAAAGAAAGGAGACTGTTCGGCTTCTCACCCACTTGTGTCCCTTTTCTAATGCCTAGGGAACAACCTGCGGAAAAGGGGGCATGGTAGAATGTAAGGGCTGCGGTTGGGGTGAACTACAAAACTACAGAAACAGAGACAGGACTCTTATTTGATCAACATGATAGTACACATAAGCTCCCCCAGCTGGACAATGGGGGCCTCAGGTTGTATAAGTTTGGGCAGAGCTACTTGCAAACTGGTTTTACATGAAGGATGCTTGCATTCACTACTTATGATCTATTATTAAAAAATAAAAATAAAAAAGCAAATAAATTAAAAACCCAGATCATCGATGAATAAATTTGACAATTTTATGTTCATTTCTAGTACCCCAAATTTGAGAGTACTACAAAGTATATTTTGCTCCTAATGACATGATAATACATGGTATTAGAAAAAAAAGTCATTCATGGGCTGGAGAGATGGCCTAGTGGTTAAGAGTGCTGCCTGCTCTTGCAGAGGACCCAGGTTCGATCCCCAGCACCCACATGGTTGCTGAGAACCATCTTTGACTCCAGTTCCAGGGGAATCCGATGCCCTCTTCTGACCTCCGTGGCATTGCACAACACGAGTGCACAGACCTGCATGCCGACAGTACATTCATACACATAAAAAATAAATAAAAAATTTAAAAAGTCATTCATTAAAAAGCAAATTTCATTAAAAGTTGAATGTAGTCATCATATAAGAGAAACAACAATGAAAAAATTATTACAGAATATATATAAATATATATCCTATGTTCATCAACATTTGTGTTATTTATTTGAAAATAGGAAAAGGGTTAAACAGAATGAGAGCTTTATGAAAAAGACAGGAAAACCTGCCGCTTTGTCAGTCAATTTAAAATATGTTAATAGTGGTGAGAAGGGAGATAGCATGCATGGATAAATAATGCTGCTCCTAGAAGCCATTGCATATAAAAGCAAAATATGAGTGTCAAATATGGGATACCTCCTTGTGCTATGGTCAGGGAGATCCCAGGATTCCCCCAATCAATACAGGTTCTTGCCATTCTAATTGATTGCCCACCAGACCTAGTTGACAAGACCCTTTGCTGAAGACACACAAACCTAATATGCAATCAAACAGAGAAAATAAACTGGATCTGAGGTAGAATTTCCTGATGAAAGTCATGTTTCATATTCCAGAAAGAACAATGCAGGCTGTTGAGGGAGGAAAAGCATCACTGGCCTTACCTGGGTAAGACCCCTAAAGTATACAACCTGACAGGGAGGACATGTCCAGCATAACAATAATGGCACAGCTGTTATGAGGGTAACCAACTACACTTGGATTGGTTTGGAGGGATTCTTCACAGTAAAGAATGCCTTCCCGATACACTAAACATTGTCAAAATCCCATGGCTGGAGAGGTCATAAGTCCTAGGGGTAAATTGACATGGCAGCAAACTGTTTTATAAATATTTATGCTTATACACACACACACACACACACACNGGGCCACTGTGGGCCAGACATCACAGATTATGAAACCACCACAGATGGTTTTCTTTTGTTGTTCTGGACACTATCTGTGAAACTAAAGAGTCAGAATGTGAAAACATAATGGACATCTACCTTAAATTTGATGCTCCATAATCGAGGTTTGATGAGATAGTTGGGGAAGGATCTTAGACTTATCAATTAAAAAATTTTTTTAATATATATATATATATATATATATATATATATATATATATATATATACTAATGCTATTCCCAGTATTTTATTTATTTTTATTGTATGTTTATGATTGTATTGTCTGCATGAATATAAATGCACCCAAGTCATACAATGCCCACAGAGGTCAGAAGAAGACATAAATTCTCCTGAAACTGGAATTATAGATAGCTATTAGGTGCCATATGGGTACTGGAAACCAAACCTAGGTCCTCTGCAAGAGCAGTCAGTGCTCTTAACAGCTAAACCATCTCTCCAGCCCCTCTAGTCCCAGTATTTATCAGAGAAAGTTCTCTGAGTAAATGGTGTTGTATACAGAGACTCATGGTTCTTCAAGATATGAATAATAATTGATCACCGAGTGCTCTGTCCCTAAACAGGCCTTTTCTATCACTCTCTATAAGGCTCATGAAATATCATAGAAGAAGGAAGAGGTGGAAAGATTTTTAAGAGCTGGAAGACAAGAATGAGCACAGGCAAATGTTGTTGTAAGGACAGTGCACAGCCACTGAAAACATGATCTCACAGCAACTGTGGCTCCCTACATTTTTCCTGTGTAAAAGGAGGATTGTCAACAGTCAGTCATGGATGGGACAGTGGCTCATAGCACCCTATCCCGTTCTGGTGAACTACTGGGTATTCAGGGATTTTGGAGTGATAATGTTTATCCTGGGTTGTGTATAAAATACTTAACTCACCAGGCTCTAATGGCTAGTCCCAAACCCCTGGTTGTACAGATAATCCTGCTTGAAGGGACTTAAAGGAAGGAGGAAGGATGACAGGGGAAGGAATGAGATAAGAAAATTTGGGGTTGATAGCAATCAGAATGATCATTTACATGTATGAAACTGTCAACAAATTAATAAAAAAGAAGAAAAAACTAAATGGTATTGAAGTTTTCCTGTAATAAAATTAAACTGATTTTTAATAACAACAATAACAAAAAATAATAAGGAGTTGTATTTCCTTCGATAATGTTTTATCTATGGACTAGAAAAGTGTCTATAATTTTCAAATAATGATGAAAATCAGGTAAGTGTAACCTCATTATAGATTTTATAGTGGTTGCACTGACTCACATTCCCATCACCAGTGCATGGTGTTCCTATTGCATTATTGCTAACATTGATTGTTTCATGATGCATTTGTTGGTAATCTTCTGGCCACACTGAGTCTCAGTATGGTTTTGATTTGCATATCTCTAAGCCTAAAATTTCTGAATATGTTTTCATATGATTATTGATCATTTGTATTTCCTCCTTTGAAAAGTGCATATTAAGCCGGGCGTGGTGGCGCACGCCTTTAATCCTAGCATTTGGGAGGCAGAGGCAGGAGGATCTTTGTGAGTTCAAGGCTAGCCTGGTCTACAGAGTGAGTTCCAGGACAGCTGGGTCTACAGGGAGACCCTGTTTCGAAAAGACCAAAAAAAAAAAAAAAAAAAAGTGCATATTAAGTTCATTTGATTATTTATTATTGAAATCATTGTGACTTTTGTTTGAACTATTCTGGATATTAATTCTCTGTTGCATTAAATAGATGGAGAATATTTTCTCCAATTCAGTAGGATTATTTCTCCACTCTGTATATTATGCTTTTTGATGTGCAGAACCTTTTAAAATTCACGCAAACCTATTTGTCAATTCTTGTTTTTTCTCCTAAGGTATTGAAATCTACTCAGGAAGTCTTTGGCTATGCTTTGAATCAAAATGTTTCCTTTTTATTTTTCTCGAGTAGTTTCATATCTTCAATAATGCATGGTGTTTTCTGGAGAAGCTTAAAAAACACTGCAGATAGGATACAAACAACTCACCAAAGATTTGATATCACTTATGGTTAGCTAAGTAAACAATAAATTCACCAGAGTTATTTACATGAATATATGTGAAGGTTTACCAGAGTTTGGATGACTCAAAGGAATGTCTTCCCTGGCATAAATGATGAGTCATAAAACCTGCATTCCTAGATCTCCATGTACAACCTAAAGGCAGCTTGGATTATCAGAGCTTCTCCTCTCAAACAATTTTTACAACTTAGATAACTTTGGGTAGAGGCCTTATGAATCTTAGAAGTATCAGGAATTTCTTAAATTTGTTTCATTTTTTCCTGACACTTATAAGTACATTTGCCTAAGGAAACTTATGAGACTCCCTCCTGTATTCAGAAGGGTGAATTTCGTTCAGAAGAAATGGCTTCACAACTTACGGGTCTCATATTAAGGTTTTTAATTAATTTTTTTTTTTTTTTTTTTGGTCTTTTCGAGACAGGGTCTCCCTGTAGCCCCAGCTGTAGTGGAACTCACTCTGTAGACCAGGCTGTCTATGAACTCACAAAGATCTGCTTGCCTCTGCCTCCTGAGTGCTAGGACTAAAGGCGTGCGCCACCACGCCCGGCTCGTATTTAATTCTTTTTGCATTGGTTTTTGTGCAATAATTTTGTTTGAATCTCAGGACATGAATATCAGGATTTCCTGCAGCATTTGTTATTGAAGCTGTTTATTCTGAGATTTTGGCATGGCTGAAAATGCTTGGGCTTATTTCTGAATCTCCCAGTCTATCAGTCTGCTTTTCTGTTTTTAGGCCGATGATTCATTTGATATTTTTGCTCTGTTGAAATGCTGTGATACTCCCAGCATTGATAAGGATTGCATTAGCACATTGGTGTCTTTTCTGCTTTTGTTTGAATGTATTCCTCTTTTACTAGTTCTTTGAAATTGTCATAACTATTTGGTTGAGGATTGTAATTAATTTATAGATCACTTTCTGTAATACGTCCATTTAAAAATTATTAATTCAACTGATCCATAAAAATAGCAAGTCCTCTGCTCTTTTAGATTCTCCTTGAATTTTTATTCCTTATTTTATTGATATTTAATTTTCTTCATTTTATTTATTCCTAGGTATTTTATTATTTTTGAAGCCTTATGAAATTGAATTGATTTCCTGATTTCTTTCACAGCATTATTAAGATTGTATTAAAAAGCACTTTGACTATTAGTGGGTATGCAAATACCAAACCAGGTAATAGTACATGAACATCCTGGTCAGCATTTATTTCCTTGAGAGTTTTGTCCATTATACCATTCCGTCCTCTCCCCTCTGTCCCTGTGTTGCCTCCACCTCAAAAGTGATGCACAGTTCCTGTCCTTCTGATAAGCAGAATCTATCTTACTGAGCAAGTGCTCTCTAGTTGCAGAGAAGGTGGAACTATGCCTTTTGCTTTTAATCTTCCATCTTGGCTCCTTTCCCAATATTTTATGGGAAAAAAATTCTTAAGAGAAGTCCTGATAAGAAAATTGGCTATACACAGTTAGGTTCACCTTTATGTTCCAAAAAACAAAAACAAAAACAAAAACAGATTATGAAACTGAGACTGAGGGAGATGACTAGGCTACAAAGAATGTGCCCATACCCCAGAGCATTTGGGAAAAATAACTTATGCTTGATATGCTCTTAAAAATAATATTACGTGCTGGGCATTGTGGCGCACGCCTTTAATCCTAGCACTTGGGAGGCAGAGGCAGGCGGATCTTTGTGAGTTCAAGGCCAGCCTGGTCTACAGAGCGAGTTCCAGGACAGCTGGGGCTACAGCGAGACCCTGTCTCGAAAAGACAAAATAATAATAATAATAATAATAATAATAATAATAATAATATTACTAGTGGACATGAAGTGAAGAGTAGTAAGGCAGAGATGGAGCTACGGGAGGGGCCTTGTGATGATCAAAATACATTGTAAGAAATTCTCAAACAATCATTAGTTTTTTTAATTTGGAGTACATTTTTGAAACAATCTCAGTCTGTAGTCCGAGCTAGCCTGGAATTCACTATGTAGTCTAGGGTGTCTTCAGACTCAAAATGATCCTTTTGCCTCAGATTCCCAGGTGCTAGGGCTGTGGCAATCATGCCATCCTGATGTTATTTTTCTGTGCTGAGGACTGGATCCAGGGACTTATGCATGCTAAGAAATCACTCTTCTGGGGCTGGAAGGATGGCCTAGCGTTTAAGAGGACCAACTGCTCTTGCAGAGGACCTGGGTTCGATCCCTAGCACCCACATGCCGGCTGAGAACCGTCTTTGGCTCCAGTTCCAGGGGAATCTGACACCCTCTTCTGACCTCTGTGGCATTGTACGACATGGGTGCACAGACCTGCATGCAGACAGTACATTCATACACATAAAAGTAAATAAAATTAAAAAAATTCTAAAAAAAAGAAATCACTCTTCTATTGGTCTGCTCCCTTCATTGTATCTTTGCACATTTTTTAAATTAAAATATTTTCCTCTCTTTTAGTTTTATTGTCAAATTTAATTTCTATGAAAAGACATATCTTTTTAAAAATTTTTTGAATTTTAAGTTGAACTTTAGAGTACACATAACATCAATGTAATATAAATAAAACTTGTGATATTAAAAAAGCATTTAAATACAGTGATACTTTAACGTGGAAACTCCATTTTTTCTCCAATGTATATTGCGTGTACATATATATACATGCATATGTGCATATATAAATACATACATACACGTATCACCTGAGTTGGAGGATTTTCTTTCTTTCTTTCTTTCTTTCTTTCTTTCTTTCTTTCTTTCTTTTTTTCTTTCTTTTTTTTACCAAAACACTTTCCCCAAGAAAGTGTTTGAAGGTTCCTCCTTGGCAAGCCCAAACAACCATCCATCCTGCCCCCGTGCTCCACACTGGGGTCCCCCCACCAAGGTCACCCAAATGAGGTCCAGCAAGTGTGTGTCCTGTCTTGATCTTCCTGCACTGGCCTCCATGACACAGCATAATTTTTAGACTTGTCTTATGAAGGTTTTTATATATGTGAACAAGAACCATTCAAAATCCAAAATATTATCACTGCAAAGTGACAAAACTATACTTTATGTTTATTATGAATTTTTATCAATTTTTTTCTTTTTTAACTTCTTTTTAAAGTTTTAATTGAGCTTTTGTACATTTCATACAGCATTTCTTAAACAAATTTAGACCCCTCCCCCATACGTGCCCCCCAATCTCCCACTGGAACTCATGCCTTCCACCATACATGTTAAGTCCCATCCAATCAGGCATCTGTATCCAGATGTCCTTCAGTACAAATTCATCCACTGGAATCTAGTCAACTTATCTAGAAATTGTAGGAAGGTATACTCTCCCTCACTGGTAGTAATCAGTTTCCAATAACTCTCAGTCTAGGGCCTGCCCACCACCCATTTCTCTCACTCCACTCTGGAACCTTGTCTGACCATGATGCCACCATTGAGACAAGTTCACACGACCAAGCTTCCAGGGGCCTGAAAGCCTCTGCTTCCCTATATTCATGAACCAGCCCTGCCTTTTACAATCCTTCCACCCCTTCTTTCACAATGGTACCTAAGACATGGGTGGGTGATGGTTAATATAGGAGTCCTATCCAGGGACAAACTCTGCAGTCTCTTATTCTCTAAAACTTAGCCACTGGTGACCTTCTGTGTGCATCACTGTCTGTTGTATAAGGAAGCTTCGCTGGTGAGTGTTGAGGGATGCATTAGTTTTCTCTCTGCCTCTCATTCTCCTATGCTCCATAAGCCTTAGGTGTACAAGTTCAACTGTAGATGTGTCACTTTGGACTGGACATGTTCAGATGTATATACTGTGTCTGACCAGTTGTAGAATTTTGCCATAGCCTCCATCTCTTGCAAAAATAAGCTGGTTTAGTGAGTGGATCACGATATGCTTGTCTGGAAGTATAAGGCTTCATATTTGGCATATGGTAAGAAATTCCATTTGCTTAGAGATATGACAGAGATAAGGTTTTTCTCTAGGATCTATGTCCTCTCCAACCTTGTATATTTGGCTGAGTTTACAGTGCCACTCATGAGTTCACTTATTCAGCTGCATGGGAGGAGGGAGGAATGTGAAGGGGACAGAAATGTGGCAGGGGAGGGAACTCAGGATGAGGGAATGGTGAGAAGTGGGAGTTATGGGGGGAGAATGAGGAAAATGGGGTTGCTATTATTAATGAGGAGGAAGAAGAAAGGTCAGATGAAGGGAGGAAGACTAGAGATGAATGGATCATGGTGGGGGGGATAGAGAACCCAGAGGGAGATGCGATGTCCCCCCACACCTCTTGGGAAATGCACATACAGTATGTGAACATTAGTTCATATGTATGGAACACAGACCCAGACAGAAGATACCCCCATTTGAGGGCTTGGTGACAGTGGTCCAAGAGACTGACAAAAAATCAAAGTCTATTGCCAAAGTTTTTGGTTATCTTTCAGAACTAGAAGATAATTCCCTCCTGGTGAAGATAGAACAAACTTCAGATACAGGACCTGAAGCAATGGAGCAGGGACTGATATGGAAGCCTTCTCTCTGAAGTTTAGCTCTTATAATGCTAGACAATAATATGCAAACTGCTAAGGGTAAAACTCAATCAGTGGTCCAACTCAGCCCTAAAGCCTAAAATTATATTTTATTAAAATCACTATGTGGGAGATTTTGACATTTTTGAAAACATACAAATAACTTTAGCTAAAATTATTTACATGACACACACATTCTAGCCAGAATTTGAGAGCTTTATTTCTCAGTTATTATTTGAGGAACTAGGCTCTCAGGCACACTGAGAAAAAAAAAAAGTACATTTCCCATAATTCTTTTAACCCTTTATCAAAATGGCCTTCCACAAAAGTGATTTTGTTAACAATTCATGAACCATATTGATATATTCTTTTAATTCATAGTCAGTGTCCACTCCAATTGTTTGTTCTACTATTGGATAAGTATGTAATAATGGATCTACAGAGTATTTTCTTTTCCTCAAAAATCTTCTTGGCCTCTCTATTCTAATCATCATTTTTCTGGAAGGAAACTTGAAATCTTATAGCATATTCCAACATCGTCCACATTGCATTCTGTCTTTCCTGAAGTACAGCATGTGGAATTCCATCTGGCTGAGGCACCAAAACACATCCAATATTAAGAGTCATCAAACTTCCTATGAAGCTTTTGGGCTGAATCTCAACAGATCCTACATAGGGTATGATCTTCACTTAAACTTATGTAAACACAGCACTAGAAATGGCATGTTCTTCATATTTGCAGAAATGATAAACTTTGTTTCCTAAGCATGTTTGATGGCAGTCTCAGAAATATTTCTTTATGGAAATTTCTACAAATAGTACTGATATATCTTGTTGTCAATTAAAATTCCTGAGCAATGCTGATGTTGTCTCCACAAGATGCCTCATTCTCTAGAAGAGAACACATTTAAGCCTACATCCTTGCTATGAATAGGTACTTGAATTAAAAGTAAACCTATTTCCACTCTGTAAGAGAGGCTGAATACTATTGTGTAACCATTATCAAACACAATACTCTATCCATTCTACAGTAGTGAAAATGTTCTGAAAGATGTATGAAAAACAAAAATCGTTATTTGAGAAATGGGTATCAGATAAGTAACAACATATAAACTCAAAACAATATCCCAGCTTAACATATGGTTCTCTATACCTTATGGAGATATAAGAATTCCATATTAGCTGGGTGTGGTGGTGCACACCTTTAATCCTAGCACAGAGGCAGGCAGATCTTTGTGAGTTCATGGCCAGCCTGGTCTACAGACTGAGTTCCAGGACAGCTGGGGCTACAGGGAGACCCTGTCTTGAAAAGACCAAAAATAAAAAAAAAGAATTCCATATCACGCTGTTAGAAAAAAATCATATATATGACAACTAAAAAGGAGAACTATAGACCCATCTCCCTAATGAACACAGATGCCAAAATTCTAAACAGGATACGGGCAAATCACATACAGACTCACATCAAGAAGATCATCCATCACGACCAAGTTGGAATCATACCAGAGATGCAGGGATGGTTCAACATACGAAAATCAATCTAACCAAAGACAACAAAGATCTCTACAACAAAAATTTTAAACCCTTAAAGAAAGAAATTGAAGAAGATGTCAGAAGATGGAAAAACCTCCCATGCACATGGATTGAGAAAACTAACATTGTAAAAATGTCCATTCTACCAAAACTCTTGTATAGATTTAACACAATCCCAATTAAAATCTCCAAGAGTTTCTTCACAGGCTTGGAAGCAAAAGTCCTTAAAATCATTTGGAAAATCAAAAGACCCCGAGTAGCCAAAACAACCCTGAGTGAAAAGAGCTACACAGGGGGGATCTCTATACCAGACTTCAAATTATACTACAGGGCTATATTCACAAAATCAGCCTGGTACTGGCACAAAAACAGACCTGTTGACCAATAGAACAAAACTGAAGACCCAAACTTGAACACATACAATTTCAGCCATCTCATATTTGACAAGGGGGCCAAGAAGACACAATGGAGAAAAGACAGCATCTTCAGCAAGTGGTGTTGGCAAAACTAGATCACCACTTGTAGAAGAATGAAATTAAACCCCTACCTCTCGCCCTGTATAAAAGTCAACTCCAGATCGATCAAAGACCTCAACGTAAAACCCCAAACTCTGAAGGCAATAGAAGAAAAAGTGGGCCGCAGACTACAAGACATAGGTGTAGGAAAAGACTTCCTAAATCAGACAGCAGCTGTGCAAGAATTAAGGTCAAAAATTGACAAATGGGACCTCATTAAACTCAAAAGCTTCTGTACAGCAAAAGAAACAATCAAGGA
>VZQC01004791.1:2626702-2639964 GCA_009823505.1 Rhizomys pruinosus
GGGGTTTTTGGGTGTGGGTGGGGGTGGGGGGGGGAGCAAAAAGGGGGGCAGGACGCGAGCGATGAGCTCCCGCGGGTTATTGTAATGGTGTTGATAGTGGATCCATGGAGTCTAAAAAAAAAGCAGTGGGGTGGGAGACAGACCTATCGGGGGGACCGGGAATCAAGGTCACCAGGCTTCGCTATAGTTCCACATGCTTTGGTGGTGGGGGGGGGTCCGGTATGGGCGTATGAACTGGGAGGAAACAACAGTTATTGTGGGGGAGCCAGCGGTTGAGTCTAGAGGGTATGCGCGGGGTTAAAATCGGGTAAGAGTTAAGTGTTGAATGAATTTGTTTCTTGATAATATGTTAATAACAGTAAATAATTAATTATTAAATATGTTTTTTTGTGAATTAATTTTTAAAAAATAAAAAAAAAAAAACTGCCTTCTTTAATGACTAATGGACATAGGAACCGTGAAAAGATTATTCTCTTATTCAGAACCCATAATATAATGCTAAAGTCTCCTTAACCTACGCAACCTAAAACAAAAATCTTAATACGGGAGCTCTGACATCAACCATGGATTATCTACCAAGGAGATGTTGGACAAGGGATCCAAGCCCCCACCAAAAGGTAAAGGCTCCTTGCCTCCCAAACTGGGATGGATATCTGCAGGAAAGAGCGTGCGATAAGGACTCTTGGGTTGAAGACCTGATATAAATATAGGAAAGATGTATGGAGACCGCACTTTGCATTACTTACAGATGGCTCTGGAATGCCAGAGAGTGTTACCAAAGACCACTAACCAATAAAGCAAAATATAGGTCTCCTTGAGTCAAGCAAGACTCCTCCGTCAGCACCAGGTACACCTCATCTTGCCCTGGGAAATTACTGTGCAGCAGTGGCAGCCTTATGGCTGTTATCCCCAAAATCTAATTGGCTATTCGCTCTTCCTGAGGAATAACCCATGGCTGATGCCACAATGTTACATCCTGCGAAGGGGCTGTTAGGAGATGTTATAAACCACCGGAAGACCCTGCCATACTTAAAAGAAGAGGAATTCACGAAGTGAAAAATTACCATCCCAAAACATCTGTCTGTTCTATACCAAAGTAACCTACCATAACCAATTGTACTGTTTTTAACTCCCTATTTAGCTAATGTGCATTGATTTCGTAGTATGATCAAAAGGCTATATATTATACTGTTTAAATACCTAAATATCTAATTGCATGTGCTTCATTAGTAGGATCGAAAGGTTATGCCTGGACAAGCTGGCAGCCCATGAAAGAAAACAGCCAGAACTGACTAGAGACCAAGACATCAGCTCCAGAGAAAGTAGACTGTTTTGCTTCTCATCCACCTGTGCCCCTTTTCTAAGCCTAGGGAACAATCTGCGGAAGAGGGGGCGTGGTAGAATGTAAGGGCTGCGATTGGGGTTAATGTTGAAACTACAACAATATAGACTGGACACTCATTTGATCAACTTGATTGAATATACAAGCCCCCCCCACCCACCGTGGGATGGTGGGACCCATGAGCTGTGTGGGTTTGGGCACAACTGCTTGTAAATTGGTTTTACATGAAGGATGCTTGTACTCACAAACTATCACTTATTGTTAAAAAAAATGGAAACAAAACAAAAAAAGCAGAGAAAGATGCAGAAAACTTATGGCAGAATGCATGATCTGGGATGGGTAGGGGTGGGGTGGGGGGAAGGGAAGGGGATATATGTCTGAACTGAATTGGAAAATGATGTATGAAATACACAAAGCATCAATAAAAAAAAAAAAGAAAGGTTATTCCTGGACAAATTGTCAGCCCATGAAAGGAAACAGCCAGAATTGACCAGAGTCCAAAACGACAGCTCCAGAGAAAGTAGACTATTTTGCTTCTCGTCCACCCGTGCCCATTTTCTAAGCCTAGGGAACAATCTGCGGAAGAGGGGGTGTGGTAGAATGTAAGGGCTGTGATTGGGGGTGAATGGTGAAATTACAGCAATATAGTCTGGACACTTATTTGATCAACTTGATTAAACATACAAGCCCCCCAGCTGGATGGGGGGACCCTTGGGCTGTGTGGGTTTGGGCACAACTGCTTGCAAATTGGTTTTACATGAAGGATGTCTGTACTCATAAATTATTACTTATTGTTAAAAAATGAAAAAAATAAAAAAGTAATAGAAGAAAATAAATAAATAAATAAATAAATATCATAAGAGGATCTGGAGAGATGGCTCAGAGGTCAAGATCATTGACTGCTTTTGCAGAGGACCCAAGTTCAGTTTCCAGCACCCACATGGCACTAACAACTGTCTGTAAATCCAGGTCCATAGGATCAGAGACCCTCTTCTGATCTCTGTGGGCATTGCACAACACAGGTGTACTTAAGTACACATAGGCAGTAAACTCATACATATAACACCAAATAATAAATACATTAAATAATTAAAAATAAAATAGATATAGCCATTTGAGGGAAGAAAGAGGAAAATTCCCTGGTCTCGTTAGAGTGCTGTGGTGAACATTTTTAAATATTTCTATTGACCAGATTCCTGGAAGAAATTCTAGCAGGGTCAAAGGCCATATTGAAATTGCATTGAGCCAAGCTTGCCACCAAAAGCCCAACAGTCACCATGATGCTGAACACAGAAGGCAGGTAAGAGTTCGTGGTGAAGATCAGGGGCCTACCCTGGTCCTGCTCAGCTGAGGAAGTGATGCGCTTCTTTGATTGCAAAATCCAAAATGGCACATAGGGTGTTCGTTTAATCGACACCAGAGAGGGCAGACCAAGTGGTGAAGTATTTGCCAAACTTGAATCTGAAGATGAAGTGAAATTGGCTTTAAAGAAAGAGAAACCATGGGACATAGATATGTCGAAGTATTAAGTCCAACAGTGTTGAGATGGATTGGGCGTTGAAGCATACAGGCCCAAGTAGTCTTGATACAGCCGATGATGGCTTTGTCCATCTTAGGGGACTCCCATTTGGCTGCAGCAAGGAAGAAATTGTTCAGTTTTTTTCAGGGTTGGAAATTGTGCCAAATGGGATGAAACTGCTGGTAGACTTTAAGGTCAGAGCACAGGGGAGGCCTTTATGCAGTTTGCTTTACAGGAGGTAGCTGAGAAGGCCTTGAAGAAACGCAAGGAGAAAATAGGGCACAGGTACCTTGAAATCTTCTAGAGTAGCAGAGCTAAAGTCTGAACCCACTATGACCCCCCCTAGAAAGCTTATGTCTATGCAGTGCCCAGGTCCTTATGATAGGCCAGGGGCTGGCAGAGTGTATAATAGCATTGGCAGAGGAGCTGGCTTTGAAAGAATGAGGTGGGGCGACTATGGTGGACAGTTATGGAGGCTATGATGACTATGGAGGGTATAATGATGGGTATGGCTTTGGGTCTGATAGGTTTGGAAGAGACCTCAATTATCGTTTCTCTGGAATGTCTGATCACAGATATGGAAATGGTGGCTCTAGTTTCCAGAGCACCACAGGGCACTGTGTACACATGAGGGGGTTACCTTACAGAATGATATTTATAATTTTTCTCCCCTCTGAATCCCATGAGAGTACACATTGAAATAGGACCTGATGGCAGAGTTACTGGTGAGAGGGATATTGAACTTGCTACCCATGAAGATGCTGTGGCAGCTATGACAAAATATAAAGCTAATATGCAGCACAGATATGTGGAGCTGTTCCTGAATTCTACTGCAGGAACAAGTGGAGGGGCTTATGATCATAGCTATGTAGAACTCTTTTTGAATTCTACAGCAGGGGCAAGTGGTGGTGCTTACAGTAGCCAAATGATGGGTGGGATGGGCCTATCCAACCAGTATAGTTAATGGAGGTCCTGCCAGCCAGCAGCTGAGTGGATGTTATAGAGGTGGTTATGGTGGTCAGAGAACTATGAGCGAGAATGACCAAGTGCTTCAGGAAAACTCTAGTGACTATCAGTCAAACCTTGTTTAGGTTGATGGAGCACTAAACCGCTACTACAGAAAAAAGTTGTGCATTTATAGGAATTGGATAGAATGGGAGGAATGTCTAGCATATCCAGTCTGATTGGTAAAGGGGAAATATTAATTGCTTCTGATCACTATTGGTCAGCTTATTTCTTTCTTTCTCCTTTTTTTAAAAGAAAGTAAAATTAAGTTTAACAGTTGTGCATTACAGGCTTTACTGTAAAGTGGAAGTTAAGTTTGTTTTAAAACTTTAAGCTCAGTAATTTTGAACACTGAAATTTCATCTAGGATGTAATAACAAGTTCAGTATTGACCATAACTGTTTAAACTACTTTCAACTTTCCTCAAGTTAGTTATGTTATGGGAGTGTACTTAAAGCAGTAAGCATATTTAATTTTAAAGCAGTTTCACTTATGTTAAATGTGGCTCTTATACCACAATACATTGAAAACTTCAGATGCATGTTGAGAAACATGTTTTTCTGTCAAATTTAAATATAGGAGCTGTGTCTATCATTCAAAATGACAACATTTGTCATGTTTGTTAATTATAAATTTTTGGTTTACTATCCTGTAAGACACATAAGTGTATACTTTCACATTTTTTTAAAAGATCTGGAACAATTTTGAGAGTAATACCAATACTTTAGGAGTTTGGTCATGTTGTTTGTATGGAATTCTGAGGCTTTGATTTAAATCTTACCATGTATTGTGAATTCCATTTAGATATATTACACTAAGTGAACTTGTTAAATAAATCTGCCTTTTAAAATCTGGAAAAATAAAATAAAATAAAATAATAGTATACTTGTTTTAGCATTTCCTTATAATTTTTAGTGAGAACCTGTTAGTGATAGCTTTTTTACAATAACAAATATAAAGAAAATGCATTAGGAAAGGCTATGTTATGTTTACAAAGATGACTCAGTAAGGAAAAGATTTTGCCATGGTGCAAACCTGGGGAACTGAGTTCCATCTACAGAACATATGCAAAGGTAAAATCTCCTCAACTCCCCAAAGTTGTCTTCTGATCTGTGCACCTCGGTATGTGCACATGAACACTCAGAAGCACACATATCACATAACACAAACAAACATCATCATAATAATAAATGTAATTAATAATACTTTAATTAATTAAAAAATAAAGATGAAATTATTAAATTGTCATGCATGAATAAAACCTAGAAGGCTGCTAAGACTGTAGAAAAACACTGACAAACTATAGATTACTTACTTATATTTTTCTTCTATAAAATTTTTTATTTGTATGAACGTATTGCCTAAGTGTATATAAGTTCATCTGTCATACAATGCCCATGGAGTTCATAAGAGGGTGTTAGATCCCCTGGAACTGGAGTTACAGAAGGTTGTTATCTGCCTTGTGGGTGCTGGGAATTTAACGGGTCCTCTACAAGAGCAACCAGTATTCTTTTTTTTTTTTTTTTTAAATTTTTTTAAATTATTTATTTCTTTGTAAGTGTATGAATGTACTGTCTGCATGCAGGTCTGTGCACCCGTGTCGTGCAATGCCGCGGAGGTCAGAAGAGGGTCTCGGATTCCCCTGGAACTGGAGTTCTCCTGGAATTGGAGTTACAGACGGTTCTTAGCCGCCATGTGGGTGCTGGGGATCGAACCCGGGTCCTCTGCAAGAGCGTCGGTGCTCTTAACCGCTAGGCTATCTCTCCAGCCCCGCAACCAGTATTCTTAACCACTGAGATATCTTTCCAGTCCATCATTACATATTTCATTGTAGCCTTACTGTGAAATCCAGACTAGCAGTTGTGTACCACAACACCAACCTAAAAATACTTAATAATTTTCTTCTCTATAATCTTTGTTCAACAGCAAAGTTCAACGTAGAACTCATTTGGTTTAAAATAAAATATTGAAGAGATGTCTAAGTTTGAGGATACAGCTCAGTTGTAGATCACATCTGCAGCATGGCTTGAGTTTAATGCCCAATCTGGAAAATATAATCTAATATTACTTATTTTTTCTTTTCATTGAGTCACATGCAATTGTGAAATTCTTAAGATAAATAGCTTCAAACTGAATATTAATCATTTATATCTGAATTTATATTGTATTTTTGTTTCTTATTCTATTTATCAGTAAATAAGATATTCTTAGCCAGAAGAGAATCTTAGGACCAGGGGACAGTAATATCATTTGGGTTCTGTTGCCTAGTTAGATAATAATGGAAGATGTATGCAGGATCAAGTGAGGCAGTTTATGTCTATCACATATAACTTCTGCTCATGATTTGTTGCCTGCAATTTAATTTCCAGAACACTCTTGACTATAAGTAAAGCTGAGGCACTATTTGATCCTATGATTATGAATAAGAGTTAAATAAATTTACTGACTAGCTAGCAGTCTCTGCTCCAAGGTGATATAACTTTAATACATGCAACCGCATTAACTGTAATACATTGAATCGCACTGCAGATTACATGGCATAATAAAGTACAGCATTTACCACGTGGGGCTTAAAATATTTCCCATTATTATTAATGTTGATGTTACCAATCCAAACTTCACTTCTCATTATAGAGCTCTCAAGTGGTGAAAGAAACTGTAAATTTGTTAAATACTTGCTCCTTCCCAGACAGCCAGAAAATTTCTCTTCTAACACTGACACAAATATCTTATTTGTCAAAATGAAATGAGAATGATTTGGAATTATACTAACCAGATACTAAACTTCCATTTTCCTGATTAATATCTAGATAACTACATCTTAAATGAGTGATTATTTAACTTCAGAGTAGAATGAAAATTAAAGGTTGGAAAGATAAACGTAAATATATGACAACATTTTTAACCTAGTCACATTGTAGCAATTAATTCAGAGGAAAAATTGAGTCAACGTGAACTCTAAACTATATTAATGATATAAATTGTTAAAGTGATTTTGTTAATCCAGACCAAAAAATGATAGCCAATTGATCATATTAGCTGTGAAACATGCATAGACATTTGAAAATTAACTTTTATTATATATAAATGTGTGTATGTATGTATGTATATAATAGCAGAGATTGGTTAATAAGTGAAAGCTGAGGGGTGGAAGACATAAACAAATCCCCAAAGGTATTTTTAGAATTTTCTAACTTAAGGATGTAAAGCTTCAGCTAAACAGGGAAGAGATGAGTAACTGTAAATGTAGTGGGGAAGAAAGACACTCACTACAGTTTCAGGTAGAAAAGTTTGGATCCATTCAACTGATATGGAAAATGCCTTTCTAGTAATTACAAATTTTCTGAAAATTAGAAATAATGCACAGGGAGAGATATTAATTCATAATGATCTATAATTGTTTGTGAAATAATAGTCAAGATATGAAATGTAGATAAAGGACAGATTGGCAATAACTTTCTTGGTAAGAAGAAAGATGTAGGACAGAGTCCTTAAGATTTAGGATGGGCTTCAGAGTTAGCCAGCCCTCCAGTGAGCAGGTCCACAGGGTATCAGCACAAGGGCCAAGGGAGAGGAGTGTGCCCCATCTCCCACTTGAGCTGCAGCATGGCTGTCCCAGTATGACCAGCAGTAGTGATTCTGGGGCACGAGGCAGTAGAAGAGACAGCGAAGCTGCCACAACTCTAATCCCAGGCCACTAGGCTTCACAGACTAGAGGAACTTGCCAATGAGAAGCAAACTGTGTGAGTGAGCAGGTGCACGCTCCACAGTGAATAGACCTGGTTGTTACATATCTGGATTCTCCAGGAGAATCCAGGAATCTCCAGACCAGAAATGGAAGAGTTACCTGGACCTTCCAATGCATAACCAAAAGTGAAAATCTGAAACTTAGACCAGCCAGCCCTCCATAAACGAGGCAAACACAACAAAGGCACCTGAAGGACACAAATAAAGTAAGCCTTCAACACAGCAAAGAAACATTTGAGATTCACATCAGAATACAAACAACAAAACGAACCCCCATGCCAAAAACACAAGGAGAAAACAACAATATGGGAAAAGCACATGAAAAAAATCTGCACCAAACTCTACCATTCCTATAGAAGATTGCTACAATGAGATCTCCCTGGAGGTAACCCAGGACACAGATCTTAGAAGAACACTCATACTCAAAGAAATCAAGGAATATATACAACAAATCAAATAAATAAAGGGAGAGAATGACAAGCTCCAGAATGAAGTAGAAACACTGAAAAAATCCCAGGCTGAAATGAAAAAAGAAACCAACCAGTGAATCAAAGATCTAGAAGAAGTGAAGGACAAGCTCCAGAAGGAACTGGAAATACTAACAAAATCACAGAATGAAATAAAAAAGGAAATTGAACACTCATCCAATCATCAGAAAAGGATGAGAGGAAAGCCTCAGTAAGAGATTGAATGAAGCAAAAAATAAACTATCAAGACTGCAAGATATCAAGCAAAGACTATGAAAAATAAAAAAAAAAAAAACACAAGAGTGGAACAATTAGGAAATATGGGACACTATGAAAAGACCAAAACTCTGCATCATAGGGGTAGAGGAAGGAGAAAAATCCCAGGACAATGGTATTAACCAATCTTCAACAGAATAATAGAAGAAAAATTCCACGAACTGAAAAAAGACAAATCCATACAAATACAAGAAGCACATAGAACACCAAATAGACAAGACCAGAAAATAAATTCCCCACACCATATCATAGTTAAAGTGCTAGATGCCAAAAACAGACCAGGCATGGTGGCACACACCTATAATACTAGCACTCGGGAGGCAGAGACAGGTGGATCTTTGTGAGTTCAACGCCAGCCATTCTACAGAATGAGTTCCAGGACAGCTAGGGCTACATGGAGACCCTGTCTCAAAAAGACAAATAAAAAAATAATGAAGGCCACAAGGGTAAAACAACAAGTTACATATAAGGGGAAACCAATGAGAATTACAGCTGACTTCTTGGTGCAAACTATGAAAGCCAGAACATGGACAAAAGTATTCCCAGGGCGAAACCACTTTAAGTGCCAAACCAGATTACTATACCCAGCAAAAATGTCAACTATAGTTGAAGGAGAAAGCAAAATATTTCATGACATAAACAAAATTAAAGAATACATGTCAAAAAAAAAAAAACTTCAGAAAATACTTGAAGCAATTCAAAGAACAAAGGAAAGAAAAACTATCCCCAAACAACTAAAGAGAGAAATTAATAAAAGCATAACAGTATAAATAGAAACCTAGACCAAGAATGCAACCAAAAAATAAGGTGAAAGGAAGCAACAAACATCTCTCAATAATAGTATTAAATATTAATGGTCTAAATTCCCTAATCAAAAGACACAGACTGAGAGCATGGATTAGGAAACAGAATCCAGCTATATGCTGTCTACAAGAAACCCATTTCAACCCTCAAGGATAGGCACCAACTTAAGGTGAAATGATGGAAAAAATATTCTAAGAAAATGTTACCAAAAAGCAAGCAGGAGTTGGTATTCTAATATCAGACAAACTGGACTTTAAAGTAAAACTAATCAGAAGGAACAAAGAGGGCCATTACATCCTTATCAAAGGAACAATTAACCATGAAGTTTTCACCATCATGAATATACACACATCAAGATCTGGTGCACCAAACTTTATAAGCACAATTCTGCAGGACATCAAGGCACAGATTAATTCCAGCACACTACAAATGGGGGTTTTCAATACCCCACTAAGCCCTTTGGGCAAGTCCACTGGACAAAGAATAAACAGAGGGACATCTGAACTGAACAATACAATACACCAGATGGACCTCACAGACACCTACTGAATATTCCACCCAAACACCAGAGAATATACTTTCTATTCAGCACCAGAAAGAACAGACCACAGTGCAATAAACATCGATATCAACACCATAATAAGCCCTACTATCTACAAGAACACATGGAGACTCAACACACTCCTGAATAATGATTGGGTCAAGGAAGAAATAAAAGCATTTCTGGAACTAAATGAAAAAGACAATACAATACAATAAAACTTATGGGATCCTTTAAAAGCAGTCCTAACATGGAAATGCATAGCCCTAAATGCCTATATTAAAAAAATAAAAACACACAGAAAGAGCACAAATAAATAAATTAATCCTAAACACAAAAGAAAAGAAAAAATAACAAGAATTAGAGCAGAGATCAATGAAATAGAAACAAAGAAAACAATACAAAGAATCAATGAATCCAAAAGCTGGCTATTTGAGAGGATAAACAAGATAGACCTCTAAGCCAGTTAAACAACAAAAAAATAAAGAACAACTCCAAAACAAGATAATTCAGGATGAAAAGGGGAAACATCATAACAGACAATGAAAAGATTCAATCATATGAGAATGTTTTAAAAACCTATACTCTACTAAATTTGAAAACCTATGAGAAATGAAACAATAGCTGAAATTCTGGAATTCACCAAAGCTTAATCAAGAAGAGAATGACAGCTAAAACAGACCCATAATGTATGAGGAAAGTGAAACAGTAATTCAAAACCTCCCAACTAAAAAAAAGTCCAAGCCCTGATGGATTTATGGCAGAGCTCTATAAAACATTTAAAGGGGACATATGACCACTATTACTCAAATTGTACAAAATAATAAAAATAATGGAAAGTTTCCCAAATCCTTTCTACAAAGCCAGCATCACTCTAATACCAAAACCAGACAAAGATACAACCAAAAAAGAAAACTATAAGCCCATTTCATTAATAAACATAGACACAACATTTTTCAACAAAATACTCGCAAACCACATTAAAAAAAATCAAAAACATCATCCACCATGACCAAGTTGAATTCATACTAGAGATGCAGGGATGGGTCAACATATGCAAATCAATAAATGTTATAAAGCACATAAATGGGCTGAGAGAAAAAAAAAACACATGGTCATTGCAATTGAGGTGGAAAAAGCCTTTGACAAAATCCTACATGCCTTCATGTTTAAAGTCCTAGAGGGAATTGGACTGGAGGGACCATTACTCAACATAATCAAAGCCGTACACAACAAACCGAATGCCAACATCATCGTAATTGGAAAAATTTAGAAGCACCCCTGTTAAAATCAGGAACCTGCAAGGGTGACTCCTATCTCCACTCCTCTTCAATATAGTGCTTGAAGTGCTTGCTAGAGCAATAAGACAAGAAAAGGAAATTAAAGAGTACTAATTGGAAAAGAGGAAGTCAACCTATCCTTTTTTTGCATATATGACAGTATACCTAAGGGATGCAAAAACCTCCACCAAGAAACTCTTAGAAACTATGAAGAATTTCAGTAAGCAGCAGGATACAAAATTAACCTGGAAAAATCAAAATTAACCTGGAAAAATCAAAATTAACCTGGAAAAATCAAAACCTTTCTTTACACAAACAATAAACAAATGGAGAAAGAATACAAGGAGACACTCCCATTCACAATAGTATCAAAAAAAATTAAAAACCCTTGGAACAAACCTAACAAAGACATAATAGCACTGTACAATAAAAATTTTAAATCCCTGAAGAAGGAGATTGAACAAGATACCAGAAGATGGAAATACTGCCCATGCTCATGGATTGGAAAAATGAATATAGTAAAAATGTCCATCCTACCAAAACTAATATACAGATTCAATGGAATCCTAATCAAACTCCCCATAAGTTTCTTCTCAGACTTGGAAAAAAATCCTTAAATTCATATGTAAAAACAAAAGACCCCAGATAACTAAAGCAACTTTAAGCAAAAAGAGCAACACAGGGGGGGATAACCATACCAGGCTTCAAACTATATTACAGCACTATAGTAATAAAAGCAGCCTGGTAATGACACAAAAACAGACTTGTAGAACAATGGAACAAAACTGAAGATCCAAACATGAGCACACACAATTTCAGCCACCTCCTATTTGACAAGTGGGCCAAGAAGACTCAATGGAGAAAAGACAGCATCTTCAGCAAATGGTGCTGGCAAAAACTGGATCACCACTTGTAGAAGGATGAAGTTGAACCCCTACCTTTCACTATGTAAACAAAATCATCTCCAAATGGATTAAAGAAATTCAACACTAAATGAGAAACTCTGAAAATGATAGAGGAAAACATTGGCAGTAATGCACAATATATGGGCATAGGAAAAGACATTCTAAATCAGACAGGAGCTGCATCAGAAACAAGGTCCAAAAATAGACAAGTAGGAGGACCTCAGTAAACTCAAAGGCTTTTGTGCAGCAAAAGAAACAATCAAAGACTGAAGATAAAACCCACAGAGTTGGAGGAAACCTTCACCAGTGTTATATCTGACAGAGGCTTAACATCCAGAATATATAAATTACTCAAAAAACAAAGGAGCAAGAAAACAAATGGCTCCATCAAAAGAGGGAGTAAAGAGTTGAACAGAGAATTCACAAATGAGGAAGTAAAGATGCCTGAGAAACATCTTAGAAGGTGTTGAATGTCAATAATAATTAAGGAGATGCAAATTAAAACCAGCTTAAGATTTCAACTTACCCTGTTAAGACTGGCTATGATCAGGAAAACAAATGACACCAAATGCTGCGGAGGTTGTGGGGAAGGGAGAACACTCATTCACTGCTGGTGGGAATGTGAACTCATGTAACCCCTATGGAAACTGGTATGGAGAATACTTAAAAACTCAAATTAAACCTACTACCTGACCCAGTCATACCACTCCTGGATACATACCCAGAAGACTCATCCTACTGCAGAGATACATGCACATCTACGTTGACTGTGGCTCTCTTCACAATACTGAAGACCTGGAAGCAACCCAAATGTCCCTCAAGTGATGAGTACATAAAGAAAATATGGTACATCTAAGCAATGGAGTTCTACGCAGCAGTAAAGAAAGATGACATCATGAACTTGGCAGGTAAATGGATGGAACTAGAAGCCATTATGCTAAGTGAAGTAACACTGTCCCAGAAAAACAAACAATAAATGGTATCCCTAATTTGTGGATGCTAGCACCAAGTCCCTAGTTGTAAGGCAAACTGAGCAACATTAATACTATATTTCTTTTTATCTGAAAATAACTGTATGGTTAGAATGTGAATCCCTTAACTGGCTCTAGAATTAACCTACCATTTATTTTCAGACTTTGTAATTTTGGTATAGGGTGGAGGATATGTTTGCATATTTTAGAGAAATATAAAATTAAAGTGAAAAAATGTGAATTCCTGAAAACCTTTTGGGATTAATTTATAGTTTATTTTCAAACATCATAGTTTTTGTACATGTCTCTCTCTCTCTCTCTCTCTCTCTCTCTCTCTCTCTCTCTCTCTCTCTCTCTCTTTCTCTCTCTGACACACACACACATACAAAACACACACAAACATAT
>VZQC01004791.1:2646138-2696377 GCA_009823505.1 Rhizomys pruinosus
TGGGCTGTGTGGGTTTGGGCGCAACTGCTTGCAAACTGGTTTTACATGAAGGATGCTTGTACTCATAAATTATCACTTATTGTTAAAAAATGAAAAAAAAAACTGAGTGAAAGGTGAGGACAGTTATGGCAGAATGCATGATCTGGGATGGGGTGGGGTGGGTTGGGGGGAAGGGATAGGTAAATATGGCTGAACTGAATTGGAAAATGACGTATGAAATACATAAAGCATCAATAAAATAAAATAAAATAAAATAAAAGATGCTTGAACAAAGAATAGAGACATCATCATTTTCCATAACCTGGACAGAGGAATCAGCATTTCCCATAAGCTAGACAGGAGACATCCACCATTTACCTTAAGCTAGACAGAAAAAGACTTTTTCCATAAGCAGAGATTCTGCTATGAGAAGCTGTAGCCATAAGAAGCTAAAGTTATCTTGCTCTAAGTAGAAACTTTTGCTATAATAGAGACTTTGCCATAAGAACCTGTATGAGTTTTGCCTGAGATTTTTGCCTTAGAACTTTGCTGTATAAGAGTTTCCCTCAGAATAAAGATACTTACTTAAAAATTCATTCAGGACTTCTGTGGTGAGTTTATAAAGAGGTTATTATGGAAATTAGCCAGGGTCTCTGAGAACAGGACTTCCATTGACCCTACTACCCGGCTGTCTCTAGCAGCTTTTCCCTCAGCTCACAGTTCCCGTAGGGTGAGGAGTGGGCCCCGCACACATGTGTCAAGAATGGCATTTCTTTCTATTTCTGTGATAAAAGTACTGACCTAAACAACTTGGGAGGAGTTTATTTCACATCACTGCTTACAATTCATCATCAAGGGGAGCCTGTGTAGGAGCTCAGGCCCAGAACCTGAGCACAGACCATGGAGGTGTATTGCCTACTGGCTTGCTGTGCTGGCCTATGCTCAGCCTGCTCTCTTACACAACCCAGGTAGGCCTTCCCAGCAGTATCACTGTCCACAGTAGCACAGTCCCTTCCAGATCACTCAACAATCAAGGAAATGTCCCACAAACATGGCATAGGCCAAGCCAATGGAGGAAATTCCTCAATTGAGGTTCCCTCTACCCAGGTGTGTCAAGTTGACAGCCTAGGCTATACAACACAGGAGGGTTCTGTGTCTTGTCATGATAAGGAATGTAACCCCAGGAAATCTCTTTGAAATAGTACAAATGTGAACAAAGCAATACCTTGAGGTGCTGGACTACACAAAAGTGTGATCAGGGGAGGTAAGTTATACAAGTAATCATAATGTCACTCTAATAGACAGGAAGTCATAAGTACAATTTTATATTTAAAATATATACAACATGAGCAAAGATGGCTAATGCTAGACATATGGAGGGATAGACGCAGCACCAAATTGCTGGTACTAGAAGTTCAGGAAACCTAAAAGTAAACAGTGATATAAATTGTTTATTTTGTCAGAATTCCACTTCCATGTGATTCTCTATAAATATGGGCTTGAGGTCACAGAACTGATCCTTCACCTTTGCTAACCTGCCTATGTGTGTCTGTCTATAGGATTGTGGCACTGCCTCCATGCAGCCTGTGTACTGAGTTGTGTCTGTCCTATGCTTGCTTGTGAGTGACCCATGTGTGCTGGCCTGTGCTTGGGTGTCTGTTTGTGGCCGTCTGCCTAGGGTCTGTGTGCTGGTGAACAAAATATGTCTTATCTGCCTGGGGCTGCTCCCAATATCTCCAAAATTCTGGCATCCCATCATCCTCCTTCTTTCCTGGAATCAGAGCCTGGACCTCACATACTCTAACACTCTGTCTGGATTACTCTTTGTATCTCAGCATAAGGAGCATACCTTCAAATAAAGAAAATTATTCTACATGAAATGAGAATAAAAAAGGAAACTGAACTGAGTTTCCAGAAGTCTGCATATAGTTATCTTTGAAATCAATAACACAGTGTTAAAATGCACAAACGTAGCCAAACTGATAAAAATGCTTTATACTTTCATAGAATTGTCCATTACACAACTGTGCTTACTGGTTAGAACTCACCCAACTGTATAATTATCATCTGTGCAATCATGCTCTGTAAAATACACCTCAATTTTATAAAAAGCACAGACATAAAAGGTCTCACACTTAAGTGAGATCAAGCTGGTCAATTTGCTCATATTTAATTAAGAGGGAACACAGAGAGACAGGAACAAAGCCTGTTGTAATAATTCAAATGGAGGATGACTCAATTTGGACCTGTGTGGAATCAATGGACCTGATAAATTTGATACACATGTTTGAAGTAAGACGTACAGGATTTACTGATATGTAAGAAAAGAAGAGATAGGCAAAGAAGCAATCATTCAGGAGTGGTTGCATGTCTTTAGCCACGAACAAATAAAAGTGCGAAATAACTATGTGCAATATAAGAGGGAGATAAGAGAAGCACATGTGAGGCCACAGCTAAGAATTCAATAATGGTATTAGAGATTAAGACTAGATACTCTTGAAGAGGACCTAGGTTAAGTTCCCAGCACTCACCTGGAGCCTAGTAAACATCCATGAATCCAGTTCCAAGGGATCTAACAACCATTTATTGACCTCTGTGGTCACTGAGGTCAATATGGTGCACTCAGACACATGCAGCCAATTTACTATTTAGTCATATATTTAATACATAATGTACAATTATTTATATTTAATATTCACATCTATAAATATACATATTTAATATTTATAAATATAAATATACTATGTACCATATACATAATATATTTAATATATAGCATTCCCCTTAAAGGCAGGAACATGGCACAGCTGCCCACTGTGGCCACGCCTCTTCAATATAGTGCTTGAAATGCTTGCTAGGGCAATAAGACAAGAAAGGGAAATTAAAGGAGTACTAATTGGAAAAGAGGAAGTCAAGCTACCCCTTTTTGTAGACAATATGATAGTTTACTTAACGGATGATAAAAACTCCACCAGAAAACTCCTATAAATGATTAACACTTTCAGTAAAGTGTCTGGATACAAAATTAACTTACAAAAATCAATAGACTTTCTTTACACCAACAACGAGCAACTGAAGAAGGAATATAAGGAGACCTTCCCACTCACATAGCATAAAAAACAATAAAACATCTGGGAACAAACCTAACCAAAGACACCAAAGATCCCTACAACAAAACTATTAAACCCCTGAAGAAGGAGATTGAAGAAGACATCAGAAGATGGAAAGACCTCAAATGCTCATGGATGGAAAAAATTAAAATAGTAAAAACGTCCATTCTACCCATATTAATATACAGAATCAATTCAATCCCAATTAAAATCCCCATTAGTTTCTTCACAGGTTGGAAAAAAATCCTTAAATTCATATGGAAAAACAAAAGACCCCAAACAGCCAAAGCAACTCTGAGTGAAAAGAGCAATACAGGATGGATCACTATGCCAACCTTCAAACTATGTTTCAGGGCTATGGTCACAAAAACAGACTGGCACAAAACAGACCTGTAGACCAATGGAACAAAATTGAGGATCCAAACTTGAGTGCACACAATTTCAGCCTCATATTTGACAAAGGGGCCAAGAAGACTCTATTGAGGAAAGACAGCATCTTCAGCATATGCTGTTGGGAAATCTGGATCACCATTTGTAGAAAAATAAAACTAAACCCCTACCTCTTGCCCTGTACAAAAATCAACTCTAAATTGATCAAAGACCTCAACATGAAACCCGAAACTCTGAAGGTATAATAGAAGAAAATGTTGGCAGCAACCTACAAGAGATAGGCATAGGAGAAGACTTCCTAAATCAGACAGCAGCTGCATGGGAAGTGAGGTTGACAATTGACAAATGGGACCTCATTAAACTCAAGAGCTTCTGAATAGCCACAGCAACTATCAGTGAAGTGAAGAGAAAACTCACAGAGTGGCAGGAAATCTTCACCCGTGATACATTAGACAGAGAATTGACTTCCAGAATATATAAACTACTCAAAAAACAAAGAAGAAAACAGATGACTCACTCAAAACACAGAGTAAAGAGCTGAACAGAGACTTCATAAATGAAGAAATAAATATGGCTGAGAAATATCTTTTAAAAATGTTGAACATCACTAATAATTAAGGAAATGCAAATTAAAGCCACCTTAAGATATCATCTCACTCTGATAAGACTGGCTAGGATCAAGAAAACAAATGATACCAAATGCTGGAGAACTTGTGGGGAAAGGGGAACAGTCCTTCACTACTGGTGGGAATGTAAACTCCTATAACCACTATGGAAAGCAGTATGGAGAACTCTGAAGAGACTCAAGATGACCTTACCATCTGACACAGTTATACCACTCTTGGTTATATACCCACAAGGTTCATCCTACAGCAGAGATACATGCACAGCCATATTCATATATACATATATATATGAATATATATGAATACATATATATGAATATATACATATATACATATATACATATATATANATATATATATATATATATATATATGTTGAAGCTATATAGAATGGAGGGAACAACAACAGAGGGAACAATAGAGGGAACAATAGCAGAGGAACTGGGACAGGAAACTGACTGAAACCGTAAAGTTCCCCCAAGGACAATAATCTTCTGCTTTGAAAAACTTTGAAAAGAACTCGGGTGAGGTAGGGGACATGGAAGATGAGGTGAGTCTAGATTGGACTGAAAAATGATGTATGAAATGCAAATAACTCCAATAAAAATGTGAAAAATATATAATATATAACATATTTATATTTATCAACATGTATATAAATATACCTAAACATAAATATTTAATAATTTTCTATTTATTTTTATTTTGCATGTATGAATATTTTGCCTGTGTGTGTGTGTGTGTGTGTGTGTGTGTGTATACATATCCATATCCTGCAATGCTTGTAGAAGTCAGAAGAGGGCATCTCAAACCAGACAAAAACCCAGTATAAACATGGAGAAATTTGTTAGAGGACCCAACCTTAGCTGAAGAACTTTTGGCAACTGCTTATTGCTGGGTTAGAGAAATGTGTCTTTTAGGTAGTGACACAAGATCAATTAACCAGTCTCCAGGGGATGAACTCAAACTGTAGGACATCTGGGGACATGAACTTGACTCAATAGATTTTAACATGCAGAATGCATGGAGGGGTTCTACGGAAGAGATTTAGGTATGAGAGGGGGATGAGATCCCCCAAATTATCAGACTCTTTCTCAGCTGAGAACTCAAGGCTTCCTGGACTAGCCAGTAAACACATATCCTTCTGTAGACCTGAAAGAACAGGAAAAGAAGAAAGAAAAGAGAGAAGGGAAAAAGGAGAAGTACATACTAAGCCCTGTAGATTGATTCTTATTTCACCAGAATAAAAAATGGAATCCCCCCTTTATTCTTCTTGTTGCTTTATTTTGTTATTGTCATTTTGTATTGTTTCTGTTTTCCTGTGAAAAGAAAAAAAATCACAATATAAACTTACTTTACTCTTACCTCAACCTAATTTGGAAAAACCCACTCCAATCTCTCTTTTGTAATGCTTGCTTTGCTAAATAAAGTTCTTTTTAAAAACAAACAAACAGGGGCTGGAGAGATGACCTATTGGTTAAGAGCTCCGACTGTTCTTCCAGAGGACCTAAGTTTGATACCCAGAACCCACATGGTGACTGAGAACCGTCTTTAACGCCAGTTCCAGGGGAATCCGACGCCCTCTTCTGACCTCTGCAGCATTGCACGACATGGGTGCACAAACCTACATGCAAACAGTTCATTCATACACATAAAAATAAATAAATAAATAAATAAATAAATAAATAAATAAATAAATGATAGTGCAGAAATTCACAGAATAATAAAGATATACTTTAAAATCTGCAAAAATGGATAATTTATAAACATATACGGTTAACCAAAGCTAACTCAGGATAAAATAAATAACTTAAACAGACCCATAAAATTCAAGGAGACAGAAACAGTAATAAAACTCTTCCAGCTGCAGAAAAGCCCAAGACCAGGTGGACTGAGAACAGAATTCTGCCGGACCTTCAAAGAAAATCTAACACCAGCATCCCTTAAATTAGCTTTTAAAATAAAAAATGAAGGAAATTTTCCAAATTCCTTTATGAGGACAGTAGTACTTTTTTTTTTTTTTTTTTTGTCTTTTGAGACAAAGGTCTCCCCGTAGCCCCAGCTGCCCTGAACGCACTCTGTAGACCAGGCTGGCCTTGAACTCACAAAGATCTGCCTGCCTCTGCCTCCCAAGTGCTAGGATAAGGCGTGCGCCACCACGCAAAAAGATTTTTTTAAAAAAAAAAAACAAAACCAGACAAAACTCAAAAAATAAATTGCAGGCCAATCTCTCTGATGAACATAGATGCAAAGATAAATTTTCCATTAAACCAAATTCAAGAATACATCAAAAATATAATCCTGGTTGCTGGAGAGATGGCCTAGCGGCGCCGACTGCTCTTACAGAAGACCCAGGTTCAATCCCCAGCATCCCCATGGTGGCCAAGAACCGTCTGTAGCTCCAATTCCAGGAGAACTCCAGTTCCAGGGGAATCCGACATTATCTTCTGACCTCCGTGGCATTGCACTACATGACACGGGTGCACAAACCTGTGTGCAGACAGTACATTCCTACACATACAGAAATAAATAAAATGCTTTTTAAAAAAGTATACATAAAAAAAAAAAAAAAAACAAAGATTATATAGATATATATATATATATATATATATATATATTCCTGAGCTGGAGATATGGCAGTTATTCAAGGGTCAGGTTCATAACCAAAAAGTTAAGTGTTGCGTTCCCAGCACCCAAATTTGTCTTCCCAGCTGCCTTTTAGGACTGGGTGTGGGTGGTGCACACCCTTAATGCTGTTGCTTTCAAAGTGCTGATTGGATAAATAGACTCAAAGACAGATTATATTTGATCATCCTAAGTTCCTTCTTCCTTTTATGATGTCTTTCTTAGTCTAATTTTTGGATCTATATTCTGTGTATAAATTCAAAAGTTTATAAAAACTCAGTAATAAGCTGATTAGTTCTTAATCTCACTTGAGAATTAGTATAAAGTGATGATTAAGTAGATCCATATATTTTCTGGTCTGGTTTAAATTTTAGTGCTGGCCATCATTTCTGTCACATTTGAAAGAGTTCAACTTATTTCTCTGTATGTTTTCTCAATTTAAAAATGGTGATTATTGGGGCTGGAGAGATGGTCTAGCAGTTAAGAGCGCCGACCGCTCTTGCAGAGGACCCGGGTTAGATCCCCAGCACCCACATGGCGGCCGAGAGCCGTCTGAAACTCCAATTCCAGGAGAGCTCCAGTTCCAGGGGAGTCTGACACCCTCTTCTGACCTCCGCGGCATTGCACGTCACGGGTGCACAGACTTGCATGCAGACAATACATTCATACACATATGGAAATAAATAAAATTAAAAAAAAATTAAAAAAAATGGTGATTATTATGGTACATATTGAGGTGTAACAAAGATTAAATTAGTTTATATTTATAAGCCATTAAGTCAGATTTGTATCCTCTGGTGTCCTTCATTTCATGTTAATATACTGGAATCTAGTCAGCCTATCTAGAGTCACTCCCTTAAAAAATAACAGGTCTAGCCGGGCGTGGTGATGCACACCTTTAATCCTAGCACTTGGGAGGCAGAGATAGGCAGATCTTTGTGAGTTCAAGGCCAGCCTGGTCTACAGAGTGAGTTCCAGTTCCAGGACAGCTGGGACTACAGGGAGACCCTGTCTCTCTCGAAAAGACAAAAAAAATGAGTCTAGCCGGGCGTGGTGGCACATGCCTTTAATCCTAGCACTTGGGAGGCAGAGGCAAGCTGATGTCTGTGGGTTCAAGTCCAGCATGATCTACTTTTATAGGTTTATCAGTACTATCTTTCCAATAAATTCTATGTCCTTTAACCTACACACGGGTTCTCTTATAGATTTTGTCTATATATTCTGAGGTAACTTTTCCCCTCTATTCATAAATTTCACAACCAGAACAATACTTGATTATGTTCTCCAAAATCAGTATGTAATTGTTCTTTCACTTATGATTCAGGTAAAAGCCTAAATTTCTAGCAATTCCTACATGGATAACTTCTTCATAATCTTATTCCCACAAGTTACTCTATCTACAATTCTATTCTTGCTTTCAGTTAATTCTCAAATACTTCATGCTTCTTTTTTGCAACAGAGCATTTGTGCATGACCTGTCATCCTTCACTTCACTTATTTAATTATTACTTTGAATTCAGAGTTCAGTTGTCATTTTCTTAGTGAACGTTTTTTGCAATATCCTTTGCCATAAAGACTGCTAATTCATGTATGCCTGTCAATATATACAGCTCCTTATTTTGCATATTATTGTAATAACTTTAAATTTAAAGTAGAAGTATAATTAATAAAACCTTCATAAGATTAGGCATCATTTATTTTTACTTTGGTAATGCTACAGTCTAGTATAGTATTTCCCAGGTAAAAAGATATCACGAAGTATTTTTGGAATACTTAATTGGGTACGAGTAGTTACTGAGATGAAACCAAGAAGTTTCCAATAAGTTATATGAAAAAGTAAAACAATCAAGTATAAATAGCTGTCAGTTATTCACAAGGCTAAATTTTGCATCCAATTATCAATTAGCCAGGGAAATTTATTGGAGAACATTATTCTTAGAATGACAAGACTATCTAACATAAGCCTCTATAGAAAATAATTACTACTCCAATAGTCTGTTAATAAAAGCACAGAATGGGGCTGGAGAGATGGCCTAGTGATTAAGAGCACCGGCTGATCTTGCAGAGGACCCAGTTTCGATCCCCAGCACCAACATGGTGGCTGAGAACTGTCTTTAACTCCAGTTCCAGGGGAACCTGACACCCTCTTCTGACCTCCACAGCATTGCACGTCAGGGGTGCACAACCTACAGGCAGACAGTACACTCATATACATAAAAAATTAAAAAAGACCCTCCCCCAATATATATATATTGTATCTATATAAACTATGAATTTATTTAACCAATATGTTTATTATATATATCTTATTGAGCATATGAATGACTCATATAAGGATTCCCAATTAAACCTAATTGCCCCCATGTCACAAACCCCATCAGAACTCATGCATTACAACATCCAACCTAAGCCTTATCCAGTCAAGCTCCCAAACTCAGAAATCATTCTGTGCAAATAGGTCCACTAGAGTATTGTCTAGTCAGTATATCTAGGAATCCTAGATAAGACATACTCTTCCTCACCCTACAGTACCCAGTCTCATAGTTCTCAGTCCAGGGTCAGTTCCCCAACCATTTCTTTTGCTCCACTTTGAAACCTTGTCCCAACTGGTGTGGGTCCCTTGCCTGATGCTGACTTTGCTAGAAGTTCACATGTGAAAGTTTACAGTGGACTGTAAGTCACTGCTCTCTGCGTTCATACCCCAGCTCTGGCTCTTAAAATCTTTCTTCCCTATCTTCCACAATGATCCCTGAGCCATGGATAAGTGAATTTTAATATAGTCCTGTCCAGGGATACACACTCTGGATGCTCCCATTCCCTGAAGTTTGACTGGTTGTGGCCTTCTGCTTGCATCACATTCTATTGTGTAAGGAAGCTTTATTGGTGAGAATTCAGGGGTGCACTCCTTTTCTCTGGCCCTCATTCTACATGTAGAGTTTCACTTGTTCATGTGTTTCCTAGGAATGGGGATCTTTCAGAAGTATATTTTCTGTGTCTGACCAGTTGTGGGATTCTGCAGTCGACCCCAACTGTTGCAAAGAGTAGCTTCTTTGATGACGGGTATATGATATGCTTTCCTGTAAATACAAGGTTCAATATTTAGTGTATGGAAAGAAATGTCATTTATCTATAGCTGTGACCCCAATAGGCTTTTCCCTAGGGTCTATGTCCTCTCCAGCCCTTTGCATTTGACTGAGTTTACAGTGGCTCTCATGGGTTAACTCCCATTGAGAGGGTTCCAAGTGCAATTAGCTCTTGAGGCAGCTTGTTGGGAAGCTCATTATGCTTGATAGGCTTCCAGGCCAGGTCGTGCAATTTATTGATTTTTCTCCCTTAGCAATATGCACATTGTCTATCAATATGATCATTTAACGAGAAGTAGCCAGGTCAGTTCCAGTTACATTAATTTAAATCCCATCCCTGAAGGATGTCCTGTTCTGACCAGTAGGGTCTTATTTTCTATTTCTGGTAGATAATCACGAGCTTTAGAGATAGCCTGCCTTGTTTTTGAAAATTATATGGATTGTTCTCACCAAATATTCAAAGGGAAGTATCTACTATCTTGCACTGCCACGCAGCCTCCAGATTACACCAAGGTGCACTATTTTCAGATGGTGTATGTGTATTTTTCTTTTTTTTTAATTTTATTTATTTATGTATATGTATGGATGTATTGTCTGCATGCAAGCCTGTGCACCCGTGACGTGCAATGCCGCGGAGGTCAGAAGAGGGTGTCGGATTCCCCTGGAACTGGAGTTCTTCTGGAATTGGCGTTTCAGACGGTTCTCGGCCAACATGTGGGTGCTGGGGATCGAACCCTGGTCCTCTGCAAGAGCGGTCGGCCCTCTTAACCGCTAGGCCATCTCTCCAGCCCCATGTGTATTCATGGGTCTCTGAGACATCATATTATACTCTGGGTTTCCTAGCCACCCAAGGTCCATTCACCTATATTCTTTCTTCCTCCCTTCCCACCTGCCTCTTCCCTCCCCAACCCCAACACCCCACCCTCCCCCTCTTCTGAATTGCTACATCTCCCACCATGCCCCCTTTTATCTCCCTCTCCTCCCCTCCCAACCAAACACCCCCCACCTTCCCCACTGCGCCAGGAACATCTGTTCTTTACTGTCCCTCCTTTCAGGTTCTTTCCTCCATTTACCTCCCTGTATCCTTTCCAATTCTTAGCTCTTCATGTTATATCAGGATATATACTGTCATATAGGGCATTCGTACCACAATCCACAAATGAGGAAGAACATACATTTCCTGGTTTTCTGCTTTTGTGTTATTTCACTCAAAATAAAATTCTCTAGCTCGACCCACATTTCATAATTTCATCTTTTTTTTTTACTTCTGAGTATACTCCATTGTGTACATATACCACATTTTCTTTATCCATTCATCAGTTGTGGGACATTTAGGTCGTTTCCAATTCTATGCTGTTGTGAAGAGAGCAGCAAGAAACATACAGATATCTTTACCTTTACCGTATAATGAGTCCTTTGTGTTTATATGCCAAGGAGTGATATAAATGGGTCACATGATATTTTCATTTTTAGTTCTTTGAGAGTTCCCCACACTGCCTTCCATAGTGGCTGCACTAGTCTGCATTCCCACCAGCAGTAAATGAGTGTTCCTCTTTCTCCACACCCTCACCAGCATCTTGTGTCCTTTTTTGTGATCTTAGCCAGTCTAACTGGGGTAAGATGGAATCTTAAAGTGGTTTTTATCTGCATTTCTCAAATAACTAAGGATGTTTTGCAATTTTTAAGGTATTTCTTAGCCATTTTTATTTCTTCATTTGAGAATTTTCTGTTCGTATCTGTAGCCCGTGTTTTTATTGGGTCATTTATTTTCTTCCAACTTTAAGTTCTTTGTATATTCTGGATATTAATCCTATGTCAGGTGTATAACTGGAAAAGATTTTCTCCCATTCAATAGGTTTCCTCTTCTCTTACTTGGCTGTTTCTTTTGTTTTCCAGAAGCTTTGTAGTTTAATGAGATCAAACTTACTGATTGTTTGGAGCAGCCAATGTCTCATTAAGAAAGTCCTTTGCTCGCCTACGTCTTTGAGGGTACTTACTGCCTTTTCAGAATTTTAGGTTTTATATTAAGGTTTTTGGTCCACTTGGAGTTGAATTTTGTGCAGGGAGAAAAATAAGAGTCCAATGTGATCCAGTTCTGCAACCACAATTTCTCGAAGATGCTGTTTTTCCCCCACTGTGTATTCTGGGCACCTTTGTGAATTATCAACTAGATGAAATTTTATGTACTCGTGTTTTGGGGGCCTTCTATTTTGTTCTATTGATCTTCATGTCAATTTTTTGACAGTGCTATGCTGTTTTAAAGCTACAGCTCTGTAATATAACCCGAGATTTGTATGGTGATTCTCCCCGCATTGTTCTTTTTCTTCAAACTTGTTCTGGTTATCCAGGGTCATTTGTGGTTCCATATGAATTTTTGGATGACATTTTCTAGCTCTGTTAAGAATGTTATGGGTATTTTGATAGGCAGTGCATTGAATCTAAAGATATTTTGTTAAGATGGTCATTTTTACAATATTGATTCTACCAATTCACAAGCATGGTAGATTTGGCCATCTCCCAAGGTCTTCCTCTATATTTTCCTTAAAGTTTTCAAGTTCTCATTGTACAGTTCTTTAATGTTTTTGGTTAGGTTGGTTCCAGCTCTAGTTCACTTTTCCATTGCTATGATGAAACACTCTGACCAACACCAACTTGGAGAGGAAAGGGTTTATTTGTCTTACATCTCCTGGGTCACAGTTCATCACTCAGGGAGCCCAAGGTAAAAACCCAGGGCAGCAACCTGGAGGCAGGAGCTGAAGCACAGGCCATGGAGAAATGCTTCTTACTGGCTTGCTCTTCTGACCCATGTTCAATCTGCTTCCTTTTCTTTCTTCAATCTGCTTTCTTATACAACACACAACAACCTGCCCAGGCTTGGTACCACCAATATGGGCTGTGCTCTCCCACATCCCTCAACAGTCAAAAAAGTACTCCACAGAAGTGGCCACAGGCCAGTCCAATGGAGGAAATTACCCAAATGAGGTTCCCTCAATGCAGGTGTGTCAAGTTGACACTAAAACTATTCAGTGTAATTCCTAATTATTTTATTTTTTTGAAGTTAACATGAATGGGAGGGTTTCCTGTGAGAAAATCCAACTTGAATTGCAGGCTAGCTTTCAGCTGGCATGCCAGCTGGCGTGTCCGAGGGTCTGACCCCTCCCCAAGGAAGAGCAAACAATGTGGCCTAGCTAGGTGATGCTGGGTGGGGCAATGGTGTGTAGGGGGATGGAGTTGGAGGGCCTATGATTGGTCTTGGGAATTGACGTCATTTAGTTTATAAAAGCAGGGTGTTGCAAGGAATAAATTTGAATTTCATAATAACATCATCAAGGAATTCCTGGCCATAATTTTTATTAATTATTATGCACATACAGACCAAGGTAGGCCTGCATTTCATTCGTGTGGCCAGTAGGTTAGAAAAAGGTTCCCCTTTCGAACCACCAATCTGGGTAGCTGGTGTTGTGAGTGGACATAGGCTGAAGATAGGCCATCAGCCATCAGCCTGCAATTCCTGCCCAGGGTTTAGCAGTCTCTGCTCAGGTGAGAAGTCATGGCCAAGAGTGGAACACATGTGTCATGGGTCCAGGCTAAGGGTCCGAGTTGGAAGTACCAATCAGGCCAGACTATGGGAAGTAGCCAGCTGGTCTCTGCACCCAGGGGTCAGCTCCCCACGATGTCCAAAAAGACACTGTGATCACCTTCCCTTAGCAGGGCCATTGTGGTCCTGTTTGGCATAAAAAGAAAGCTTCCTAAAATTTCCTTGTATGCTTTTTCTGATTGCTTGTTGTTGGTTTAAAGAAACTCTACTGATTTTTGTAAGTTGAGTTTATAACCTACCACTCTACTGAAAGTATTAATCATTTCTAGGAGTGTTCTGGTAGAATTTTGGGATCTCTTATGTATAATATCATATCAGCTCCCAATAGAAAAAAATTGACCTCTTCTTTTCCAATTAGCACTCCTTTAATTTCCTTCTCCTGTCTTTTGCTGTAGCAAAAGTACCAAGCACTATATTGAAAGGGAGTGGAGATAGAGGGCAACACTGCCTGGTTCCTGATTTTTAGTGGGAATGCTTCTAGTTTTCTCCATTTAGAATGATGTTAGCTGTGAGTTTGTTGTATGTAGCTTTAATGATATTGAGGTATGTTCCTTCCAGACCTATTCCTTCCAGGGCTTTTTCCATGAATGCATATCAGATTTTCTTCAAAGTCCTTTTCTGCATCTATTGCTGTGACAACTGATTTTTGTCTTGAATTCCACTTATGTTTTATAAAATGTATTTATTCACACATGTTGAACCATCCCTGCATCATGATGAATAATGCTTTTGATGTGTTTTTGTATCAGTTTGTGAGTATTTTGTTGAGTATCTTGGCATTTATAGTCATTAAAGACATGGGCCTATAGTTTTCTTTCTTTGTTGTATGTTTACCTAGTGTTGGTATTAGAGTGATCCTAGCTTCATAGAAGGAGTTTGGAACTTCTCCTGCTGGTTCTATCTTTTTGAATTGTTTGAGCAATATTGGTTGTAGATCTTCTTTGAATGTCCACTGGAATTCTGGAGTAAAGCCATCTGGCCCTGGGCTTTTTTTTAGTCAGGAGGATTTGTATTACTCTTTCAACTTCCTCCTTTGTTCTGGGTATGTTTAAGCTGTTGACCTCTCCTTCATTTAACTTTGGTGGTGTCTGTTACTAGAAATTTGTTTGTTACTTTTAGGTTTTCAAATTTAGTAGAGTATAGATTTTTTTTTAAAGTATTCCCTTACAATATTCTGGATTTTTTGATGTTTGTTGTGATTGTTTTCCATTTCATCTCTGATTTTGTTAATTGAATTTGCTAATTCAGTTTGCAAATTTGTTAATTTGGATTTGCTCTTTATTTTGGTTAGCTGGGCTAAGGGTCTGTCTAGATTGTTTAAACTTTCAAAGAACCATCTCTTAGAGTCACTAATTTTTTTGTACTTTTTTCTTTACTTCTATTTCTTTAATTTCTCCTCCGATTTTTTATGTTTCTTCTCATCTACTAGGTTTTTGCTTTGTCTGTTCTTGCCTTTCCAGAGTCCTGAGTTGTGCTGTTATGACTTGTAGATGTGGTCTTTCTCATTTTATTTTTAATGTAGGCACTAAGAGCTATAAATTTCCCTCTTAGGACTGCTTTTAAGGTGTCCGCGATGTTTTGATGCATTGTATTTTCATTTTCATTTAGTTCCAGGAATACTTTTATTTCTTTCTTAATTTCTCCTTTATCCATTGATCATTCAGTAGTGTGTTTAATATCCATGAATTCCTGTATTTTTAGAGCTTCCTTTGCTGTTGATTCTAAACTTTATTGCACTGTGGACTGATAGAATGCATTGAATTATTTCATTTTTTTAATTTGTTGAATTTTCCTTTTTTAATATTTTTATTGAAGTTTTGAGCATTTCATACATCATTTCTCATTCCAATCTAGACTCATCTCCCCTTCCATGTCCCCCACCCCACCCAAGTTCATGCACCTTGCCATTTATGTCCTGTATCTTTTTCTGATTTTTTTCAAAGTTTTTCAAAGCTGAAGATTATTGTTCTTGGGGGAACTTTACTGTTTCAGTCCATTCCCTGTCCCAGTTCCTCTGCTGTTATAGTTCCCATCATATTTCAGGATTTGGGTTTTTTCTTTTTAAATTTATATTACTCTAAAATATGCCTACATATCCTCCACCCATATACAAAGATTACAAAGTCTAAAAATAACTGATGAGTTAATGCTAGAGCAGATTAAGGGATTTGCATTATAAAATCATAGTTGCTTTCAGAGAAAGGGGTATATAACATTGCTGTTGCTCAGTTTGCCTTACAACTCAGTGGTGGGTGCTAGCATCCACAAATGAGGGATACCATTCATTCTTTGTTTTTCTGGGATTGTGTTACTTCAGTTAGCATAATATTTTCTAGTTCTATCCATTTACCTGCAAAGTTCATGGTGCCATCTTTCTTTTCTTTTTTTAATTTATTTATTGATGTTTTATGTATTTCATACATCATTTTTCATTTCTGTTCAGGCATATTCCCCTATCCCTTCCCCCACCCCACCCCATCCAATCCCAGATCATGCATTCTGCCATAACTGTCCTGCATCTTTCTCTCATTCTTTCTTTATGCTTAGGAATTCACATTTTCCTCCAGTAATTTCATATTACTCTGAAATATGGATGCATATGCTTCAAATGCCCCTCAACAGATGAGTGAATGACAAAAAAGTGGAACATCTACACAATGGAGTATTATTCAGCAGTAAAGAAACATGGCATTATGAACTTTGCAGGTAAATGGATGGAGCTCGAAGCCATTATGCTGAGTGAAGTAACACAGTCCCAGAAACACAAACGGAGAATGGTTTCCTTCATTTGTAGATGCTAACACCAAATCCCCCAGACGAAAGGTGCCATGTTTCTTTACCACTGCATAGAACTTCATTGTGTAGATGTACCACATTTTCTCCAGCCACTCATTGGTTGAGGGGCACTTGGTTTGGTTCCAGCTATTCACTATTGTGAAGAGAGCTGCAATGAACATGGCTGTGCATATCTCTGTGATAGGATGAGTCTTGTGGGTATTTACCCAGGAGTGGTATGGCTGGGTCAGGTGGTAAGCTCATTTTGAGTCTTTTCAGGGTTCTCCATACTGCTTACACTGTATATTTGTGTATTCCTGAGCTTGCATCACAAGTTCTTTGAGTTATCTGTGTTTAAGTTCTTTTGTCATGGTTATAATTGTTATTTTAAATTCTGAGTCCCGCTCTTCCAAATGGTTCTCATTGTAGTGTACTTCCAGAGGGTATTCTTTTGTTTTATCATATTATTTGTGTTTTTGCACTGCTGTTTGGGCATATGGATGTTCTTTATTGGTTATCTGAACAGTAAGTATTTATGATTGGCTTTGGTTTGACTGAGTTTTAGTATGTTTATACTGTCAATGTGGCTTGGTTACTTTTTGTTCCAAGTCCTAGGTCTGCAGGTCCAGCAGATAAGGAAACAAGAAAGATGGGTTTGGGGATTGCTTGAGGTATTGCTTAGCAAGGGGGATTTACCACCATCCTAGGCAGGGTGAGACTGTCTGGCAGGTCAGGAGTTACAGGAGAGATGGGGTTTGGAATACCTGAAGGGGGACTGCACCATCTATGTTAGTGTGGTTGGCGACTCAGGGTCACGGAGTTAGGCCAGAGAAGGGATTGGTGTCTGCTGTCATCCTAGTCTGGGTCAGAACACTATGGGGGTTGGGGAGAGGAATTGACTGGGGTGCCTGGTGGGCAGGGTCTGATTTAGCAAGGGCCTCTCTGGGTCAGGTCTGTGAGGCAGGGGTCAGTACCTTGTGAGGTTGGGGTCAGGAAGGATGACATTCTTGAGGAATGGTTAGAGATCTGTGCTAGGGTGTTTAGCAAGTTTGTGTTAGGGAGCTAGGTCAGCGGTCTAAGGTGGAAAATCCGATGCCTGGGGTGTCGCAGGCTAGCAGGGTGAGTGTGGGGAGCATGTGAGGAAGTGAATAGAGAGAAAAGCAGGTTTGAGAAAAGCAGGTTTTGACTTACCAGCCTCCTAGGCAGGGTGAGACTATATGGCAGGTCACATGTGCCTGGAGAGATGGGTATTGGGATACCTGAAAGAGGGACTGACAGCTGCGCAAGAATTAAGGTTGACAATTGACAAATGGGACCTCATTAAACTCAAAAGCTTCTGTACATCAAAAGAAACAACAAAGGAAGTGAAGAGAAAACCCACAGAGTGGGAGGAAACCTTCACCACAGATACATCTGACAAAGCTTTGGTTTCCAGAATATAAAAACTACTCAAAAAATAAAGAAGAAAACAAATGATCCACTCAATAGATGGAGCAAAGGGCTGAACAGAGACTTCACAAGTGAGGAATTAGAGATGGCTGAGAAACATCTTAAGAAGTGTTCAATGTCATTAATAATTAAGGGAATGCAAATTAAAACCATTTTAAGATATCATTTTACTCCAATAAGACTGGCTAGGATCAAGAAAACAAATGATACCAAGTGCTGGAGAGGTTGTGGGGAAAGGGGAACACTCATCCACTGCTGGTGGGAATGTAAACTTGTACAGCCACTATGGAAAGCAGTGTGAAGAACCCTTGGAAGACTTGGAATGAACTTGCCACCTGACCCAGCCCTGCCACTCCTGGGTATGTACCCACAAGACTCATCTTACCACAGAGATACATGCACAACCATGTTTATTGCAACTCCCTTCACAATAGCAAGGAGCTGGAACCAACCCAAGTGCTCCTCAACTGACGAGTGTATAGAGAAAATGTGGTACATCTACACAATGGAGTTCTATGCAGCAGTAAAAAAAAAAAAAGATGACATCATTAATTTTGCAGGTAAATGGTTGCAGCTAGAAGACATGCTGAGTGAAGTAACACAGTCCCCGAAAAACAAACGACAAATTATATCCCTCATCTGTGGATGCTAGCATCAGTTACCTAATTTTATGGCATACTGAGCAATGTCAAAGTGATCTGAAAACAACTGTGCTTTTATTGTAGAATTCCTTTAAAAAAAAAAAAAAAAGAAGGACTGAGCCACCTATGCTAGGGGAATTGGTGACTCAAGGTAAATGAATTAGTCCAAAGAAGGGATTGATTTCTGCAGGGATCCTACTCTGGGTGAGAACAGGTATTTATTTTTATTTTGGCTTTTTTGGTTTTGTGGTGCTAGAGATCAAAATTGGTGCTTCTTCCATTCTGGACAATTGATCTGACATTCAGCTACACCCCCATCCCTATTTAATATAAGTTGTATGTGACATATGGTGTTTCAGAAAATATAAATAAATAAATAAGAAACCTGAATACTTTTATAAAAAGGCATATAGAGTTGTGACTAAGGACAAGATGGTATGATCTAATGGTCATAAATATGGGTCAGTGTCTATAACAAAGCATGTTCATTCAGTTTTGTTTTGACAATTATCTTTGGGAATTAGGAATTCTTTCCCCTGTGTATAGAGAGAGCATAGCTGGAGAAGCAGAATAAGGTCAGAGAGACTTTCTGATATTTTCTGAAATACTGAGATGCCATATTTGGAGATAACATTTCCTAAATATGATTATCTCATAATGCCAAATTCCTGATACAAAGTTAGAAGGAGAATAACAGTGCAGCAGGCATGGTGAACTCAACTAGAAAGAGATCACAGAGTAGAGCCAGCTTACAAAATGCCTTACTACAGTGACCAGCATGGTGTGCAGACACTTGTAGGACATTCAATGTCTTCTTTATAGGCTCTGTGCATAAGGAAAAGGAAAAAAGAACACAAGAGGTGAGCCATCCTTTATCAGGTTCAGAGATGTCTCTCACAGCATGGAACTGATTAGAATAAAATGCTGACAAAGGGAAAATTTTGGTAAATTTGAGCAGCTGTCTTTGGTATCTGTTTGTATGTATATGTGTACTGTGTGAGTATTGTGTGGTGTAGTATGTATGCATTTATGTACATGTGGGTGTGGATACATGTGTGCATATGTGTGTAACCTTTTTTTGTCTTTTTTTTTTTTTTTTTTGAGACAGGGTTTCCCTTTAGTCCCAGCTGGCCTGGAGCTCGCTATGTAGACCAGGCTGGCCTTGAACTCATAGCGATGTGCCTGCCTCTGCCTCCCAAGTGCTGGGATTAAAGGTGTATGCCACCATACCCAGCCATGTATTACTTATTAATTGGCTAAATTGGCTGGTCAACTAGCTCCAGAAATGTACTCCCAAAGGGTTAGGGTTACAAACACATAATGCCAAGCCCACATTTTTACTTCTGTGCTGGGGATCTGAACACGGCTCCTCACGCTTGCAGGACAAGTGCTTACCTACTGAGCCATCTCCATAGCCTGACTTTGTATAAATTTTCCAACTCTCTCCTTATCCAGTAGTTTCATCTCTGATTTCATTATATAGTTCAGATTCATGTTAAATGTACACCAATAGAATATATCAATTTATATGCTACAAAGAATTAATTACTACCAAAATAATCTTTGTCAATCAATGAGGTTGAAATCTCCAACACAGAGGCATTGATTAGAAATTTCCCAGAAATAGATACGTTTAACCTATTTGGGTTTTTTTTTTTTTTTTTTTTTTTTGGTCTTTTCGAGACAGGGTCTCCCTGTAGCCCCAGCTGTCCTGGAACTTGCTCTGTAGTCTAGGCTGGCCTTGAACTCACAAAGATCCGCCTGCCTCTGCCTCCTGAATGCTAGGATTAAAGGCATGTGCCACCATGCCCGGCCAAACCCATTTTTTAAATGTGCTGTTGCCTCACTGAGAAGATGGTTGACTATCATAGATTAGTTCATCTAACAAAGTTCACTTGTAACAGAAACCTTAGCTGTGGCATTTAGTATTTTGTGTTTCCCAAAAGAATAGGATTATATTTTATATTATAAGGAGACAATATTTAACATTGTAATCCACATAAAGAGACATACTAAGATATTATAATTGACATAGACTCTTTGCATAGAAGGCAGGTGAGTGTGAGGTGCAGTGAACAACAAGGATGCACATTTCCTGATCACAGAAAGTGGCAGCAAGTTACCTTACTCATATCACATAGCATAAATGAAATCAACCTGCATAAAAGCTAACCATCTTGTGTTCCAGTTTCTGTTTGGTTTCTAGATGAAAACCTGCTGTTTCCAAGAATATCCTTACTTCTGTATCATTTGACTCCTACTTGATATGTAGCTAGTCAGATATTTGCAGTAGTAGAAATTAGAGCTGAGTCCCTCCCTTATAGTCAGTAGTTTATAAAACCATGGACTGGAACAAAAGGACTCTAACAACTGGTCAAATAAATGGGATCTGAGTCATATCACTGGTCCTGGGAGGAGATGCATCATCCTAAACTGCCTGGAAGGTAACCTTCCTTCCAGGATGCCTACATTTTATAAGGTTATTATTTAGCAGGAGATTTTGAGATAGCAAGAACAATCTTGTAATAATCAATACAAATTGTCTTGTTGACGATAAGGATGGAAAAATTGTCTTGTTGACGATAAGGATGGAAAAATTCCCTCAGTAAAGCTGTTTCAAAAGCAGAAATATCCTGAAACTTACCAAATAATGTAGTTTGGCACGATGTTCTCCCTGGAGACTGTACAATCTCCCCCTGTAAGGGTGTTCATTCCTGATGTTCTTTGGGAACTGCCCCTTCTTATCCTTTGACGTTACTCCATTATACTCTGTAATAACATCTTTCCGTATTCTACCCTTTATTCTGTGGGACTCTTCTGAATTCTTTTGGCTGGGATCGCAAGTACTAGGAAGCTATGAGGGGTTCAGAGCATGATCCTGATAACAATCTAAACTTCCATTGTGTTCCAGAAATAATTCCTTTTACAGACTTGATTTTCAGAATCTCACTTCCAAGTCAATAAAATACTTCTATTGATATCTTCTCGTTTAAATTTAATTTCTTGTAACTACTAAGTATTCTCTATCATCTTAGTTTCAAAATTGATTTCCCCCCTGTCCTTAATATCTTAATAAAGGGAACCTCTGTCTTTTGTATCACAAGTCAAAGGAGCTGCATGCACTCCTTTTTTTCTGTTTCTAGCCCTGAAGTAGCTGCCATGTTTACAACAATGTATGTTTACAGCAATGTATGGTTCAGAGGTAGCACTATCTTCCAGTTTTTTGTGAACTTGTACATCTCTCATCCAAGTGAAGGTTCTGTGACCATTCAGAATTCAGGAACTAACTTCGTCGCTTAACAAACAGGATAAAATCAGAACACATCTCTTTACAATTGCAGGCTGAGACAGATTAATTTGATGAATACGTATTAAGGCAGCCAACAACATGCTCAGTTACTTCTATTTGCTTTCATTTATTAACAAAAGATACTGATTTATCAAGTTAAATGCTTTGATCATTCATCAGCTCACAGATAGTGAAGTGTCCTAGGCTAAAGCCAGGTTATCAATCTGTGAAAGGTGAACACTTGGTTAACTCATTAAACTGAGCAAGGTCTGAAGCTTGTGATATTTTAAGATACTGGAGGGCATCTCTGAGCTGTAATCTTACTCTTGTCAAATATTACAAACTTGTAAGTAGAGATTTGTTTCTATGAACTATCAGCTCTAAATAAATGTATTTTCCCCTACGGTTCATTCCTGACTAGGCATTTATTCAAGAGATCTTCATTCTATCATTATATTGGGAATCTTTTGGTTTTTGAACAGAAATTATATTGTTTTGACAACTCTATTATTTTTGCTGGTTGGCTTGCAGCAATTTATCTTACAGCACATGAAGAATTTATTTTTTAATTGGCTCTACCTTTCTTTATGAATGTGTTTATGAGATATTCTGGCAGTTCAACATATTAATGTTTCAATGTTTTCCACCAATTTGGTAATCATGGAAACAACAGTATATGAGCCCTCTAAACAGTTCTCAAAAGAGAATTTCAAACACTACTGGATTTACTTTCATCTTTTATACTTTCTTTTTTGTAGTTTCTTTTTTCATTTTTTGTTAATTTTTATTGAGCTTTTGTACATTTCATACAATATTTCTTGATCAAATTTAGACCTGTCCCTCTATCCATGCCCCCCTCACCAGAATTCATGCATTCTGCCATACATGTAAAGTCCCATCTTGCATCTTTTTGTCAGTCTTTTTCAACTTTTTTGATGCAGAAGTTTGCCGTTTTGGTCAGTTCTTTGAACAAGTCATTTTGTTGTTGTTGTTTCCTTTAATTTTTATTACTCCAAAATATGCATATATACACTCCGTAAATATACCAAAAATACAAACTCTGAAAATAAAATCTAGGTTAATTCCAAAACAAGTTTAGAGTGGAACTCCACCAGTGACCCATCTGACAAAGGTTTAACATCCAGAGGTCACTTTTTTATGTTGAGGAGTTTACACTTTTTCTTTTAATTTTATAGTGCTCTAAAATATTAATATATACCTTCTGCCCATATACATTAATTACCGTATGTGAAAGTAAGTGGTAAGTTAATTCTAGGGCTCATTCACATTATAGCATTGCAGTTGCTTTCAGATAGAAATAAAACAGTAACATTGCTCAGGTTGCTTTTCAATTGGGGGATTTGGTACTAGCATCCACAAATGAGGATTCCCCATTTGTTTTGTGGGGGGACTGCGTTACTTGACTTAGCATAATGGCTTCGAGTTCCATCCATTTGCCCTCAAAGCTCATGATGTTATCTTTCTTTACAGCTGAATAAAACTCTATTGTGTAAATGTAGCACATTTTTGTTATCCAGTCATCAGCTGAGGGGCATTTGGGTTGGTTCCAACCCTTCGCTATTGTGAAAAGAGATGCAATAAACATATATGTGTATTTATCTTTGCAGTAGGATGAGTCTTGTGGATATATACCCAGGAGAGTGGTATGGCTTGGTCATGTGGTAGGCTCATTTTGTCTTGTAAGGGTTCTTCACATTACTTTCCACAGTGGTTGTATGAGTTTACATTCCCAGCAGCAGTGGATAAATATTCCCCACAACCTCTCCAGTATTTGGTGTCTTTTGTTTTCTTGATCTTACACAGTATTATTGGAGTGACATGATACCTTAAAGTGGTTTTAATTTGTATTTCCTTAATTATTTATGATTTTGAACATTTTTTAAGATGTTTTCCAACCATCTTCATTGGTGAATTCTCTGTTCATCTCTTTACACCTTTTGATTGAGTCATTTGTTTTTGTCTTTGTTTTTTGAGTAGCTTGTATATTCTGGATGTTAATGCTCTGTCAGATGTATCACTGGTGAAGATTTCTTCCCATTCTGTGGGTTTTCTCTTCACTTCCTTGATTGTTTCTTTCACTGTACAGAAGCTTTTGAGTTTGATGAGTTCCCACTTGTCTGCTGTTGGCCTTATTTCCTGAGCAGCTGCTGTTTGATTGAGAAAGTCTTTTCCTACTCCTTTGTCTTGTGGATTGCTACCAACATTTTCTTCTATCACCTTCAGAGATTCGGGTTTCACATTGAGGTCTTTGATCCATTTGGAGTTGATTTTTGTACAGGGTGAGAAGTAGGGGTTTAATTTTGTTCTTCTACATATAGTGATCTAGTTTTGCCAGCACCATTTGCTGAAGATGCTCTTTCCTCCAATGAGCTTTTCTGGTCCAGTTATCAAATATGAGGTGGCTGAAATTGTATGAGCTCAAGTTTGGATCTTCAGTTTGTTCCATTGGTTAACAGGTCTGTTTTTGTGCCAGTACCAGGTTGTCTTTATGACTAAAGCCCTATAGTATAGCTTGAAGTCTGGTAAGGTGATCCCCCTGTGTTACATTTTTCGTTCAGGGTTGATATAATTACTCAGGGATCTTTTGTTTTTCCATATGAATTTAAGGATTTTTTTTTTCCACGTCTGTGAAGAAACTCATGGGGATTTTAATTGGGATTGCATTGAATCTGTATATTAATTTGTGTAGAATGGACATTTTTATTATATTAATTTTTCCACTCCATGAGCATGGGAGGTTTTTCCATCTTTTGATGTCATCTTCAAACCCCTTTTTGTAAATTTTTTTAAAAATTTTTATTTATTATTTTTATGTGTATGAATGTACTGTCTGCATGTAGGTTGGTGCACCTATACCATGCAATGCCGTGGAGGTCAGAAGAGGGCATTGAATTCCCCTGGAACTGGAGTTAAAGACAGTTCTTAGCTGCCATGTGGGTGCTGGGAATCAAACCCAGGTCCTCTGCAAGAGCTGTTGGTGCTCTTAACTGCTGAGCCACCTCTCCAGCCCCAAACTCCTTCCTTAGGGGTTTAAAATTTTTGTTGTAGATATCTTTGATGCCTTTGGTTAGGTTTCTTCCCTGTTTTTTTTTTTTTTTTGTTTTGTTTTTTTTTTTTTGATGCTATTGTGAGTGGAAAGCTCTCCTTATATTCCTTCTCCAGTTGCTTGTTGTTGGTGTAAAGAAAGGCTACTGATTTTTCTATGTTAATTTTGTATCCTGCCACTTTACTAAAACTGTTAATTGTATCTAGGAGTTTTCTGGTGGAGTTATTAGCATTCTTCAGGTAAAAAATATCACATCATCTGCAAACAGGGATAGTTTGGCTTCCTCTTTTCAAATTAGTACTCCTTTAATTTCCCCTTTCTTGCCTTATTTCCCTAGCAAGTGTTTCAAACACTATATTGAAGAGGAGTGGTGATAGGGGGCAGCCTTTCTGAGTTCCTACCTTTAAGGGAAATGGGTCTAATTTTTTCTTCATTTAGGATGATATTGGCTGTGGGTTTGTTGTATATGGCTTTGATTATATTGAGGAATGTTTCCTTCAGTCCAATTCCCTCTCTAACTTTAAATATGAAGAGATGCTGGATCTTGGCACAGGCTTTTTCTGCACCAATTGAGTTGATTGTGTGATTATTGTCTTACAGTCATTTATGTGTTTTGTGATATTTATTGATTTTTGTATGTTGAACCATCCCTGCATCTCTGGTATGAATCCAACTTGACCATGATGGATGTATGGGTCTGTATGCAATTTCCAAGTATTTTGTTGAGAATTTTTGCATCTGTGTTCATTAATGAGATGGGTCAATAGTTTTCTTTTTTGGTTGTGTCTTTGCCTGGTTTTGGTATTAGAGTGATGCTGGCTTCATAGAAGGAATTTGGGAGATTTCCCTCTATTTGTATTCTTCTGAATAGTTTGAGTAGTAATGGTTGTAAGACCTCTTTAAATGATTTATAGAATTTTGCTGTGAAACCATCTGGGCCTGGGCATTTTTTAGTTGGGGTTTTTTTTTATTATATCTTCCATTTCCTCAAATGTTATGGGTCTGTTTAAACTTCCAACCTTCTCTTGGTTAAACTTTGTTCCCAGGATTTCAGATATTCATCCATTTCTCTTAGGTTTTCAAACTTAGTAAAGTATAGATTTTTTTAAGTATTCTCATTTGATTGCATCTTTTCTTTATCTTTGTAATGTTTCCCTTTTTATCATGAATACTATTAATTTGAAGTTGCTCTTTCTTTCATTTGGTTAATTGGTCTAGAGGTCTGTCTATCTTGTTTATCTTTTCGAAGAACCAGTTTTTGGATTCACTGATTTTTGTATTTTTTGTTTGTTTGTTTCTATTTCATTGAATTTTTTTAATGCAGGCACTTAGGGCTATAAATTTCCCTCTTAGGACTGCTTTTAAAGTATCCCACAGGTTTTGTAATGTTGTATTGTCCTTTTCATTTAGTTCCATGAATACTTTTATTTCATTCTTTATTTCTTTCCTGACCCATTCATTATTCAGGATTGTGTTGCTTAGTCTCCATGTGTTCTTGTAGCTTATCGGGTTTATTCTGGTGTTAATATTGAGCTTTATTACACTGTGGTCTGATAGAATGCATGGAATTAATTCAATCCTTTTATATATGTTGAAGTTTCTTTTGTGTCCCAGAATGTTGTTGATTTTGGAGAATGTTCTGTGGAATGCTGAGTAGAAAGTATATTCTCTGGTGTTTGGGTGGAATATTGTGTAAATGTCTGTGAGGTCCTACCTCACAGACAGTTCAGTTCCAATGCCTCTCTGTTTATTTTTTTGTCCAGTTGATCTATCCAAGGGACTCAGTGGGGTATTGAGGTCCCCCACTATTAGTGTGTTGGGATTAATCTGTGTCTTGAGGACCTGCAGAATTATGTTTATATAGTTCAGTGCACCTGAATTTGGTGCATAAACATTTAGGATTGTGATGTCTCCCTGGTTAATTGTACCTCTGTTAAGGACGCAACTCCTGCTTGCTTTTTGTTACCATTTGCTTGGAATTTTTTTTTCCATCCTTTCACTTTGAGTTGGTTTCTGTCCTTGAAGATGAGATAGGTTTCTTGTAGGCATCATATAGATGGATTCTGTTTCTTGCTGTACCAGTGCTTTACTGTGCCCACGCCAATGCTCTAGCTGGGAGGTTCCTGGGCCGAATGTAAGGCCCCAAAGTCCCAAGGTAATTCTGCCTTACTGGCACTGTGCTGTGCCCAAGCCAGTGCTCTCTGAGGTGGCAATTAATTCGCCACATGTGCACTGCCTTCCATGAGGTCCTCTTCCTCTCTGGGCCAGGGCTTGTAGAACCCGGGTCTAAGCCCTGGTAAAAAGGGGGAGGAGGAATTGGAAGTGAGGCCTGATAGAATAGGAGAGAGAGAAAGAGAGAAAGAGGGAGAGAGAGAGAGAGAGAGAGAGAGAGAGAGAGAGAGAGAATAAAGAAGAGTCAGACTCAGGGGAGATCAGGAACAATTCCATGAGGAATACCTCGGTTTATTTCTGTAATCTGAGATTTTTATATAGGACTTTGTGGGGGTTGGAACATACAGAATTGGGGGTTGGGACATGCAGGATTTCACGCCATATACTCCAGATCACTACAGGAATGTGACAAATGCTATGCCCAAATCATCAAAGACAATTGGCTCCAGGCAGGTTTTCAAAGGCAAACAAGAGACCAGCAGGGGTCCAAGCTTGCTGATTGCCTAAGCAGTTCTTCCAAAAGAATCCCTACAATTTGGAACCCTAATATTTTCAAATGACAGTGTCATCCTATTATTGGCCTTGACTATATGTATAACATATAGTGTTATTCCAGCTGAAAGGGAAAACTAAAGTTAAATAATTCTAAAGAAAAGGAATTTTGCTCCATTGGTCAACAGGTCTCTTTTTGTGCCAGTACCAAGCTGTCTTTATGACTATGGCCCTGTAATATAGTTTGAAGTCTGGAAGGGCAATCCCCCCTGTAATGCATTTTTCATTCAGGGTTGCTTTAGCTACATGGGGTCTTTTCTTTTTCCATATGAATTTAAGGATTTTTTTTTCCAAGTCTGTGAAGAAACTCATAGGGATTTTGATTGGGATTGCATTGAGTCTGTATATCAATTTGGGTAAAATGGAAATTTTTACTATATTAATTTTCCCAGTCCATGAGCATGGGAGGTCTTTCCATCTTTTGATGTCATTTTCAATCTCCTTCTTCAGGGCTTTAAAATTTTTGTTGTAGAGGTCTTTGGTATCTTTGGTTAGGATTGTTCCCAGGTATCTTATTATTTTTGAGGCTATTATGAGTGGAAAGGTCTTCTTATATTCCTTCTCTGCTTGTTTATTGTTGGTGTAAAGAAATGATACTGATTTTTTCTAGGTTAATTTTGGAGCCTGCCACTTTACTAAAACTCTTAATCATTTCTAGAAGTTTTCTGGTGGATTTTCTAGCATCCCGTAGGTAAACTATCATATCATCTGCAAAAAGGGATAGTTTAACTTCTTCTTTTCCAATAAATACTCCTTTAATGTTCTTCTCTTCTCTTATTGCCCAAGCAATTGTTTCGAGCACTATGTTGAAGAGGAGTGGTGATAGGGGGCAGCCTTGCCGGGTTCCCCCCATTAAGGGAAATGGTTCCAATTTTTCTCCATTTAAGATGATTTTGGCAGTGGGATTGCTATATATGGCTTTGATCATGTTGAGGAATGTTCTTTTCAGTCCTATTCCCTCTAGGACTTTAAACATGAAGGGATGCTGGATCGGATCTTGTCAAAGGCTGTTTCTGCATCAGTTGAGATGATCGTGTGGTTTTTGTCTTTCAGTCCATTTATGCGTTTTATGATATTTATTGATTTACATATGTTGAATCATCCTTGCCTCACTGGTATGAATCCAGCTTGATCATGATGGATGATCTTTTTGATGTGGGTTGGTATGCGATATGCAAGTATTTTGTTGAGAATTTTTACATCTATGTTCATTAGTGAAATAAGTCTATAGCTTTCTTTTTTGCATGCATCTTTGCCTGGTTTGGGTATTAGAGTGATGCTGCCTTCATAGAAGGAGTTTGGGAGAATTCCTTCTGATTGTATCCTTCTAAACAGTTTGAGTAGCAATGATTGTAGGACCTCTTTAAATGTTTTATAGAATTCTGCCATGAAACGAATCTGGACCTGGGATTTTTTTTTTTTTTTTTTTTTTTTTTTTAGTTTGAGGTAGTTTTAATTACATCTTCATTATCCTCGAATATTATGGGTTTGTTGAAACTGTCAATCTCTTCTTGTTTAAGCTTTGGTGCTTTCCATGCTCTCAGATTGATATTCATCCACTTCTCTTCGGGTTTCAAATTTAGTGCAGGAAATGGATTTTGTGAGGTATGTCCATATGGTTGTCCTGATTTTTTTTTTCTTTGACCAATGGAGCAAAATTGAAGATCCAAACTTGAGCTCATACAATTTCAGCCACCTCATATTTAACAAATGGGCAAAAAACCCTCAGTGGAGGAAGGATAGCATCTTCAGCAAATGGTGCTGGCAAAATTGGATCATCATCTGTAGAAGAACAAAATTAAAGCCCTACCTCTCACCCTGTACAAAAATCACCTCCATGTAGATTAGTGATCTCAACATGAAGCATGAAACCCTGAAGGTGATAGAAGTAAAAGTTGGCAACAATCTACAAGACATTGGCAGAACAAACCTAACCAAAGATACCAAAGACCTCTACAGCAAAAATTTTAAACCCCTGAAGAAGAAGATTGAAAAAGACATCAAAAGATGGAAAGATCTCCCATGCTCATGGATTGGGAAAATTAATATAGTTAAAATTTCCATTTTACCCAAATTGATATACAGATTCAATGCAATCCCAATCAAAATCCCTATGAGTTTCTTCAAGACTTGGAAAAAAATCCTTAAATTCATATGGAAAAAGAAAAGACCCCAAGTAGCTAAAGCAACCCTGAGTGAAAAATGCATTACAGGGGGGATTGCCCTTCCAGACTTCAAACTATATTACAGAGCCATAGTCATAAAGATAGCTTGGTACTGGGACAAAAAGAGACCTGTTGACCAATGGAGCAAAATTCCTTTTCTTTAGAATTATTTACCTTTACTTTTCTATATGTTATACATATAGTCAAGGCCAATAATAGGATGACACTGTCATTTGAAAATATTAGGGTTCCAAAATGTAGGGACTCTTTTGGCAGAACTTCTTAGGGAATCAGCAAGAAAAGACTTTCTAAATCAGACAGCAGCTGCATCGGAAATAAGGTCAACAGTCAACAAATGGGACCTCATCAAACTCAAAAGCTTTTGTACAGCAAAGGAAACAATCAAGGAGGTGAAGAGAAAACCCACAGAGTGGGAGGAAATGTTTACCAGTGACACATCTGACAGAGCATTAACGTCAAAAATATATAAACTACTCAAAAAAAAAAAAAAGTAAGAAGACAGATGACCTATTCAAAAGATGGAGTAAAGAGCTGAACAGTCTTCACCAGTGAGGAATTAAAGATGGCTGAGCAACATCTTTAAAAGTGTTCAACATCATTAATAATTAAAGAAATGCAAATTAAAAGCCACTTTCAGATATCATCTCTCTCCAGAATGGTGAGCTAAGATCAAAAAAACAAAAGACAACAGATGCTGGGGAGGTTTTGGGGAAAGGGGAACACTCATCCACTGCTGGTGGGAATGGAAACTTGTACATCCACTATGGAAAGCAGTGTGGAGAACCCTTAAAAGACTCAAAATGAACCTACCACCTGACCCAGTCATACCACTCCTGGGTATATATCCCAAAGACTCATCCTACCGCAAAGATACTTGCACATCCATGTTTATTGTAGCTCTCTTCACAATAGTGAAGAACTGCAACCAACCCAAATGCCCCTCAACAGATGAGTGGATGACAAAAATGTAGTACATCTACACAATGGAGTACTATTCAGAAGTAAAGAAAGATGGCATTATGAACTTTGCAGGTAAATGGATGGAGCTTGAAGCCATTATGCTGAGTGAAGTAACACAGTCCCAGAAAGACAAACGGAGAATGGTTTCCCTCATTTGTGGATGCTAACACCAAATTCCCCAGACAAAAGGCAAGCTGAATGACATTATGGTTATATTTCTGTTTATCTGAAAGCAACTATGTTGTTATAATATGAATCTTTCAACAGGCTCTAAAATCAACCCACCAACTGTTTTCAGACTCTGTAATTATTGTATATGGGTGGAGAGTATGTATCCATATTTTAGAGTAATATAAAATTAATGGAAGAAAATGTGAATTCCTAAACACAAAAAAGACTGAAAGAAAGATGCAGGACAGTTATGGCAGAACGCATGATCCGGGATGGGGTGGGGTGGGGTGGGGGGAAGGGAAAGGGGAATATGCCTGAACTGAATTGAAAAATGATTATGAAATACACAAAAAAATGAAATGAAATTTTAAATTTGTCTATATATTATTATATTTGAAACTGATGAAATAATTATAATTAAAGAAATGCAATATTAGTGTTCTATGGTTGGTATCATAAGAGCTTATAAAATCCATTGCCAATTACACCTAAGAGCCAATTCAAAATAGTCAGCATTCCTCAGAATGCTTAACTCAGCACATTGGAAATAAATTCTCCTTTGATCATTAAACAAAAGTTAAAATATTTACAGCTAAAACTGGTTTTCCCCCTTACTTTTATTTCCTTAAGGAAGATATAGCTTTGTCAGTAATACCTATTTTTTGTTCTAATCCAAACCCATATACTAAAGGTCTGTGAAATTTATTGTAATCTCAAAAAAAGTAACTCAAACATCTATCGTCTATCATTTTGCTTCAAAGTAGCTGAAAATAAACCAAGGAACACTCTGTTAGATTTCAAAGAATTTAATAATACTTGAAATTCCATTCAAATTGCTATTGACCTATAATATGGACAAATGCAACTTATTAGACTTGTATATGCATTTCCTCTTTCTGCAAATATTTAATAAGCACTTTTAAGAGCAAAGTACTACGTTAAATGTTTTTCACAGATTCAATGCTTAATATAGTATCCCATGGCCTTGAATGTCAGCCTATATAGGTGTATATTAAAGATATAATATGAAATTGAAAAGTACAAGCATATGTTGCTTTGGGGTACTGTCAAAAAGCTCTTTACAAATCCACTGGAGGGAGAGTATTTCGTTGACCAGGCATAGAGATATAATGCAAAGCAATGGTGAACACAGACAGAAGAACATCTTTACATAAGCTTAGCTGACCTCTCTCATCCAATGCACCCTGTTACTGAGGTCACTGAGGTCACATTTCTCCCCATATGATCGCTAAGTACATGGAGAAAGAAATGTAGTACTTAATGGTATGAATTCAATTCTCTTAAAGCTGTGTATTTATCAAGCCTTCTTAGCCCTAACTCAGATAAATTAAATCAGAATCTTGATGGGTAGGATCTGGCTTCTTTCAAAAACTTCCCTAGGCAATTTCAATATGCAGTCAATGCAAAGAAACTGATCAAATTCATTACTGTAGGAAAACCAACTGACCATAGAATGAAATAACACCAAGTCCAAATGTACTCGGGGCAATCCTCTCACCTAGTCTTGTGAGGTGAACAATAATCTTCCTTATTTTTGTCATTTAAACAATGCTGTTGAAATACTCCTCTTTCCTGTACTGTTAGTCTATTATTATTATTATTATTATTATTATTATTATTATTAATTATTTTATTTAACTGAAGTCTTTGGCACTAAAATGATTGCCTTGTTCTTCATTTTGAACTTGTAATAGCAAAAAAATATTCCAGGAATAACTGAATTTTTCAACTCCAGTCATCGTCTCTATCATTTGGTCTAATCCTCATTATTGGAACTTTACCATCTGTCCCCCCACCTCCTACATAATTAGCTCAACAATCTAAAGTGAAAAATTTCTGGCCTTTCTATTCATTTCTTCAAATTTCATGGCTATTCTCTTGAACTTCACCATTCTGTAATATGATGATCTTCCCTGTATTCATTCTACCTATATTAATCTTTATGTTCAGTTATAATAATAAAGAAAACATTCATAATTTTTGCCTCACAAATAGCCTCAACTTCACGACACTCTTTATCCTTCTAATTACAAAAACATTTCTCTTCAATTTACTTAACAATCAGCTTTTATGACTGTACTACAAAAGAGATACCTCCCTTCAGTCAAGCAATCTGTGATATTAGAAGAATTGTACAACATAACCTCAAAAACTCATCTAGAGTTTCAACATTATCCAGTTGCTTTTTAAACCACATCTCATCATATATTTATCACATTCTGTGTAACACGTATATCATCAGTTCAACACAGTACTCAAACTTCAAACGTCTCTGCCTCCATCTCAGCAATTACTTTTACCTTGTACTTCAGAGGTAGTCTGTGCAGAATGCACTTTGTTCTCTATCACATCATTTGTTCCCCCACTGTATGGGAATTTCCATTGCTGTTGATGTGATAATCCATTACCCTACTCCTTTTAGCTTTCCTTTTGTATCTAAACTCCTCAGATAGTTGTCTCTAATTCTTTAAATTCCAATCTATCTTGAGCCCATGTCATTCAGCTTTACACTAATTATTTTCACATGATTAAACCCAGGATCTGTTCTCAGTTAGCATCTTACTTTGTCTCTCAGCAACACTTGACCCTGTTGATTTCAATTCTCCCACCTTAAACCAGCTTTTGATTTGGTTTCAAGTACACTGCACAGAGTAGATTTTCTTCCTTTTCTTCTTTTTTCTTTTCTTTTTAAACCAGTGTGCCTTTTAGTCACTTTGATGCTTGGTCCTCAAAAACTTGAAGTGCCCCAGTTTCACTCCTTGAAGTTTTCTCCATCTATACTCATTTCTTCAGTAATGGTATCGAGCCCCATAACTCTAAGTGCCATCTATATGATACCATATAAAATTCACATTTTCAGACTAGAACTATCTTCTAAACTCTGGACAAATATATAAAACTTCCCTATCCATATTTCTACCTAACTATCAAGCAGATATTTCATACTTGACAAGAAATTGTACATTCATCACTCTCTCTAGCTGTACGCCCAAATCATGCATCTCAGAGATGAACTGCAATCTTTTTGATCAGCCTAAAAATGTGAGTCTTTCTTGACTATCATTAACTCAAATGATAAATGCTTTAGATGCTCTTCCAAAAGCATCCAGAACCTCATTACAACACTCTACACACCTACAGAGCAATTTTCTCATTAAATTCACTAGGGCCACCATTAATCAAGCTTGGGTTAATTCATCTATAATCAAAATTGGGGAGAGGTGCAGAAGGGAATTCCATTTTTTTCTCTATGTGAACTTTTGACTTGGTCTTGCCTACAGCGATCTATAGTCAGTATAGCAGCCAGTGAGTTTCTGTTAAATATAATTAAAATTATCTTATTCCTTGGTTCACAATTTCATTATGTTTTCCTGTGTCTCTTAAAGTGAAAGTTACAGTGTATGCTGCAACCACAAGACCATGTGTCCTTCTGTTAATCACTCTCGTATATTCTAACATTAGGGGACTTTGTACTTGTTTGCTTCTTGGTCCGTATATATTCTTCAGTCTTCAAAATTGTCAGATCTCGCATTCCATGTATACCCTTCAAAGAAGAAAGGCTTAAAGAATCACCTCTCCAGAAAACCCTATTCTTAGTCCTAACCTTTCATCTATAGCCACTGTCTTTGGAGATTCTTCATATACTCCCCAAACCCTAATGAAATATAAACTACATTATTGAGCACACTATTTCCAGTTAATTATTTTTCATATTTTATGTCCCTAGTATTTAATATAGTACTCGGTTTGTATTCAAGAGAATTTTTCTGGATAAAAGAGAGGCCCCCAACAAAATACTCATTGTCATATTCTCCTGACCACAAATCTAATGGTCTTATTCTGTTTTGTTTTACCCTACATGGAAGAGCTACCAATTTTTCTATCAAAATAGGTATACTTTCAACCATTGGGAGTTGAAAATTCTTTCACTGATAGTCTAAGTGTTATATTCTATTTTTATTCACAATTTATAATTCTTTGGAAGATTCTTTTCAGGATTCTAAGACCTTCTGCATTATCCCATGTGGTAATAGCATTTTCATGATCATATTATCACACTGCACCCACTGTCTTTGTTTTAGATTTTTAGTTAATGAGACCAGAGGGGCCATTTATTCACCTTAATTCCTGAACAACTGAAGAACAATTTACACAGTTCTTTTCTTTTCTTTTCTTTTTTTTTTTATTAATTTTATTTATTTCTGTGTGGGTACGAATGTACTGTCTGCATGCAAGTTTGTGCACCCGTGTCGTGCAATGCCGTGGAGGTCAGAAGAGGGTCTCGGATTCCCCTGGAACTGGAGTTCTCCTGGAATTGGAGTCTCGGACGGTTCTCGGCCGCCATGTGGGTGCTGGGGATCGAACCCGGGTCCTCTGCAAGAGCGGTCGGCGCTCTTAACCGCTAGGCCATCTCTCCAGTCCCTACACAGTTCTTTTCTACAATTATATCTTGTAGGTTGCTACTTAATGTTTTCTTCTAATAGTTTAACATTTGAAGTTTCACACTGAGTCTTTCATCCATTTGGAGGTGATTTTTGTGCAGGGTGATAAACATGTGTCTAATTTCATTCTTCTGTATTTACATATCCAATTTTAAAAGAATCATTATTCAAAGATACTGTCTTTCCTCCAATGTATACTTTTGGCTGAACTTCTGTGCAGTTTATTTGGGTCTTCTGTTCCACCCATCTATACCTCTGTTCTTGTGCCATTAACATGCTGGTTTATGATGATAGCTCTGAAATATACTTTGAGATCTAGTATGGTAAGGTCTCCAGCACTGTTCTTTGTGTTCAAGATTGCTTTGACTGTCTGGGCTCTTTGTGATTCCATGAATTTTAGAACATTTTGTTTCAATATCAGTGGAGAATGTCGTGAGGATTTTAATTAGAATTGCATTGAATCTATAAATTTCTTTTGGTAGGATGGTCATTTTCACAGTATTAATTCTACTAATCCATAAACATGGTGGGGGCAGTCTTTTCATCTTTTAGTGTCTTCCTCAATCTCTTTCTTCAGAAATCTTGTTCTCATTGCAGAGATCTTTAGTGTGTGTGTAGTTAGCTATATTCCTAGGTATTTTTTATATTATTTCTGAGGCTGTCCTGAATGAGAGTATTCCATGAACTAGTTCTCTGTTATTGGTATACAGAAAAGCTACTGATTTTTTTGTAAATTGATTTTATCCCCTGCCAATTATGCATTGTATTAAAAAGGAGTGTAGATAGTGGACAGCATTGTGTGATTTCTGATTTTAATGGGAATGGTTTGAGATTTTCTTATTTAAAATGATTTTGGCTTTAATTTTGTTGTATACATAGCTTTAATTATAATGAAGTATGTTCCCTCCAGTCCAATTCTCTCTAGGACTTTTATCATAAATGCAAGTTGGATTTTGTCAAAGATCTTTTCCGCATCTATTGAGATAAGCATGAGATTTTTGTCTTTACATCCATTTAAGAAATTTAATACATTTATTGACATATATCAAACCATCTTTGCATCTCTAAAATAAAGCTGACTTGATCATGGTGGATGATCTTTTTGATATTTGTCTATGTGTCATCTTTGAATATTTGGTTGAAAATTTTTGTATCTATGTTCATTAAGGATATGAGCCTATAGTTTCCTTTGTAAAAAATATATTTTTACATTATTTTATTTCTTTTGTTTTCTTAATTTTTTTGTTGAACTTCTGCACATTCCATATAACATGTCTTAAAATATAGAACCATTCCTCTTTCCATGACCTCCATTCTGCCAGAGCTCATGCATTATGCCATAAATGTCTTGAATATTTCTCAGTCTTTTTTAAATTTTTCATTACAGAACTTTACTGTTTTGGGGAGTTTACTGTTTCTTTAAGATCTTTAAACAAGTCTTGTTTTATTGTTTTTCCCTTTAATATTATATTGTTACAATATATAAATGTATACACTTCAAACACATACCAAAATTACAAAGCCTGAAAATAAATTATAGGTTAATTCCAAAACATGTTTAGGGATTCACCATTTAAGTCGAGTTGCACACAGGTAAAAAGAAATATTATTTTACATTCCTAAATTACATAGCAAATTGATGTATGTTTAATGTGCTTTTTTATAGTAGCATCCAGTATAATATTAATAAAAAAGAAAAAAATTGCACAGCGTGCCTTACAAATAAGGATTTGGTGCTAGGATCCACAAGTGAGGAGCACCATATGTCTTTTGTTTTTCAGGGACAGTGTTACTTCACTTAGCAGAATGGCTTCTAGTTCCATCCACTACCTGCAAAATTCATGATGTCCTCTTTCTTTTTGCATAGAACTCCATTTCATAGAAGTACCACATTTTATTTATCCACTCATCAGTTGATGGACACTTGGGTTGCTTCTAGCTCTTTGCTATTATGAAGAAACCTGCAATAAAGATGGTTGTGCACATATCTCTGCAAAAGGATGAGTCTTGTGGGTATATACTTAGCAGTGGTATGACTGGATTAGGTGGTAGGCTCATTTTCAGTGTTTTAAGAGATCTCCACATTGCTTTCCATAGGGATTGTATGAGTTTCCATTCCCACCAGAATTGGATCAGTGTTCCCTTTTCCCCACAACCTTTTGATCATAGCCAGTCTTACCAGAGTAGGATGATATCTTAAAGCGGTTTTCGTTTGCATTTCCTTAATTATTAGTGAGGTTGAACACTTTCTAAGATTTTTTTAAATTTATGTATTGATGTTTTATGTATTTATCAACCATCTTTAATTATTCTTTTGTGAAGTCTCTGTCCATCTCTTTACTCCATCTTTTGATTGGGTCATTTATTTTCTTGCTCCTTTGTTTTTTGAGTAATTTAGGTATTCTGATATTAATCCTCTGTCAGATGTATCACTGGTGATAGTTTCCTCCCACTCTGTGGGTTTTCTCTTCACTTATTTGATTGTTTCTTTCCCTGTAAAGAAGCTCTTGAATTTAATAAGGTCCCATTTGTCAAGTGTTGTCTTATTTTTTTGCACATGGGCTATCTGATTTAGAAAGTCTTTTCTTATGCCTATGTCTTCTAGGTTACCATGAACATTTTATTCTATCATTTTCAGAGTTTTGAGTTTCACATTGAGGTCTTTGATACATTTGAAGTTGATTTTTGTACATGGTGAGAGGTAAGGGTTTAGTTTTATTCTTCTACAAATGGTGATCCAGTTATGCCAACACCATTTATTAAAGATGCTGCCTTTCCTCCATTAAGTCTTCTCAGCCTCTTTGTCAAATATGAGGTGGCTGAAATTGGATGTGCTCAGGTTTGGATCCTCAATTTTGTTCCGTTGATATACAGGGCTGTTTTTTTTTTTTTTTTTTCCTAATACGAGGCTGTTTTTATGACTATAACCCTGTAATATAGTTTGAAGTCTGATATAGTGATCCCCCATGCATTGCTCTTTTTGCTCAGGGCTGCTTTGTTTTTCCATATGAATTTTAGAATGTTTTTTCTTAAGTCTGTGGAGAAACTCATGGGGATTTTTTAAAATATTTTTTTTAATTTTTATTTATTTTTTATGTGTATGAATGTACTGTCTGCATGTAGGTTTGTGCACCTGTGTTGTGCAATGCCGCGGAGGTCAGAAGAGAGTGTCGGATTCCCTTGAAACTGGAGTTCTCCTGAAATTGGCATTACAGACAGTTCTCAGCCACCATGTGGGTGCTGGGGATCAAACCCGGGTCCTCTGCAAGAGCAGTGCTCTTAACCACTAGACCATCTCTCCAGCCTCTAAACTCATGGGGATTTTAATTGGGATTGCATTGAATCGGTATATTACTTAGGGCAGAATGTTCATTTTTACTATATTAATTCCTCCAATACATGAGAATGGGAGGTCCTTCCATGTAAAAATATTTTATTTATTTTTATGTATTTGAGTGCATGTATGTAAGTACCCTTGTATCATGCAATGCCCATGGGGATCAAAAGAGTGCATCTCTGGAACTGGAGTTATGAAAGGTTGTTAGCCTCCATGTGGATGCTGGCAAGTGAACTTGGGGCCTCTGCAAGAGCAGCCAGTGCTCATAAATGCTGAGTCATGTCTCCAGCCCCTAGTTTTCTTTTCTTGAGTATTTGCATGGTTTGGGTATTGGCATAATACCAGCTTTATTAAAGGAGTTTTTGTGTTCTCCCACTCTTTATCTTTTTTGAATATTTTAAGCAGGTATTATATCTTCCTGAAGGTCTAGTTAAATTCTGCTGTGAATCCATCTGGACCTGAGGTTTTTTTTTTTTAATCTACAGGATTTGTATTACTGTTTTGATTTCCTTATTTGTTGTAGGTATTTAAGCTGTTGATATCTTCTTGGTTGAACTTTGGTGGTTCTGTTGAAGTTAGAAATTCATCCTTTCCTTGTAGTTTTTTTTTTTTATTTAATAGAGTATAGGTTTTTAAAATATTATAATGTTCTGGATCTTTTGGATATAGGTTGTGAAATTCCTTCTTTCATCTATGATTTTTGTTAATTTAAATGTGTTCTTTTTTTCTTTCTTTCACCAGGACAAAGTGTCTAAATTGTTGAACTTATCAAAAAACAGCTCTTAGATTCATTATTTGTTTTTACTATATTCTTCATTTCTATTACTTTAAATGCTGCTCTGGTTTTTATATTTTCATCTGCTGAGTTTGGTTTTGGTTTGTTTTTCTTTTTCCACATTGTTGAGCTCTGTGAGTTAATCACTTATCTGTGTTTTTTTTCTGATTTTTTAAATGTAGGCACTTAGAACTGTAAACTTCCTTAGAAATTATTGTTAATACCCAACAAAAGGGGCATCATTAAGCTAAAATGCTTGTATACATCAAAGAAAACAATCAATTGAGTGAGAAGGAATCCAACTAGTGTGAAAAAAATATTCACCTATACACCTCACAAAGGATTAATAAACCGAATTTACAAATAACTATAAAACAATGAATCAAGGGGAAAAATTGAAAGTGGGATATAGTTCAGAACAGAGAGCTCTCAAAAGAAGCAATGAAAAAGGGTAAGAGGTACCTTAAAAAGTGTGCAACCTTCTGAGTAACTAGGGAAATGTAAATTAAAATGACTTTAAGACTTCATTTTAGCTTAGTCGGAATGGCTAAGATCAAGAAAACAAATGTTAATAAATTCTGGAGAGGATAGGGTAACACTCATTCACCTGCTGAAGGGATTGAAAACTGGTACAAACACTGTGAAAACAGTATGGAGAACCCTTTAAAAATTAAAAATAAATCTACCACAGGATCTGGTTATAGCACTCCTTTTTGTCTACCCAGTGGACTCTACATCCTATTGAAGAGATAATTGCATAGACATATTTGCTGCTCCTTTCTTTAGAAGACCTAAGAAATGGAAACAACCTAAACGTCAACTGATGAATCAATAATGAAAGTGTGCTACAGTTACAAATTTGCAGGGAAATGGATGGCACTAGAAACTACTATAATATGTGAATAGCACCGAAGCAGAAAAACAAGTCTCGTATTTTCTCTTTCATTTGAGGATGTTAATTCCCAATCCTACATGTGAGTATAGTCCTTGATGTAACTTCACGAACCAGGAAAACGTAAAGTAACAAAGGGGAATAAGGATCTCAAGAGGACTAGAAAAATAGAGGTTCCTTACCTGAAGAAGTATTGAATAAGGAAGGTTATACAGAAAGACAGAGAGAAGAGGTAAGTGGTGTAAAAAAACAGAAAGAAATGTATTAGTTCAAAATCCTACTGAAAAATACACATTACATGCACACACACACACACACACACACACACTCTCGCACACACACACACACACACACACACACACACACACACACGGCAGAGTACTTACCACTGAATAGGACACCTATATTAGATCTCTGACACTCAAGGCTCAGGACCGTTGCAGACAAGTGGGTGGAAAGAGTGTAAGAGACAGAAGTGGTGGATGACCACAGAGAAACAGAGTATTCCAGACTGCTGGGAAGTTACTCATATGAAACTGCAGCAATGGTAATGATTTGTATAAGACCCATGCAAGGCCAAGCCAGAAAAATCCCAGCAAAATCTGGGTAAGTGGGGAAGAATCCCCAGCCTTAGCTCCCGAACAATGGCAACTAATAACTGGAATGAAACTAATAACTAATACTGGAATAACAATGAAACTAATAACTAATACTGGAAGCGGGAGGTTGTTTTCTTTAAGTGTGTGATGCCAGAAAGGTTAACCAGGCTCCAGTAGATGGATGTACACCGAAGGACATTTGGAAACATAAACTTTGCTCCACTGGTCTTAACATATATGACAGACTGCATAAAATCTGGTGGAGGGGTATGCAGATAGCAACGGGATGATAAAAATATAGTGTATGTAATTCTTATAAATTCAATTAAAAATCAAACATAAAAAATCTATTAATATCAAAAGTCTCCTTTATCTGGTCTTATCCTATTTCAAATATTTATTTTCATTTAATCTTTTACTCATTATACTCCAAATATACTGACTTTATTAAAGTCCTACAAGTATTCTATCACTGTATTCCCATTGAAGCATGTCTCTGTAATTATCAGAGAAACTGAGGAGCTACAGGTGTGCAGTTGTTTTTGTTCCCTCCATCTCTTGAAAAAAGAGGCTGACCACAAGCCAGTAGGAGGAAGTAGTGGGTAAATAAATTGAAGGAAGCAGATAAGAGTAATGTCAGAAGGGTTTTTATTGAGAAATAAAACCACTTGTTACTAGCATTCAATAAATGAGAAACTCCAGGTATCTATGTGATATATAAAATATTCTTAAATTTAATATAAGATCATTTTTGCTTTCTAAAAATTTATGAAGAAACACGATATTTTATGACCTAAATGTATCTTAATATAATTTTGTCCTATCCCTATATTTATCATTCTAAATCATTTATTCTCCAACACTAAGAAGAAAAGAGTCTTCATATAATTTCTTTAACTCATACATGCTGACTTAAATATATAGAATGAAAATTTGGATGGAAAATATTGTAATCTGATGATTCCATAGGTTCTGAGATTTAATTATGAATTTTTACAATATCGTTTTATGTAAAAATAATTTCTCACTTTGAGTTTATGTCAAGGGGCTTGCAAGATGATTCAACGAGTGAAATATTTGCTGCTTAAAATTTGGATCCTTGAAACTATGGAAACCCAGACAAAATAGCACATGCATTTGTCATGACTGTGCTCCTACAGAAGTTGCGAGGTCCAGAAAGGATAATTCAGAGGTCTGTTTAATCTGTACCACTATGAAATAAAGAAATATATAGCTGATTGTAACTCCTACCATAAAATGTCAGAATTGACATAAGTAACTGCTGTAGACACGATGCTACCAAAGAAATTGCTGTACCATACCACTCTTAATTTCAAACATGTATTTGATTTGATATTTTCTGCTAAGATATCAACAAGAAATGATTACCCATGCCTGTCAGCCCCTCTGTCTTGGTTTCACTCTCTGGATAAAACTTCTTTTCTCAAGAAAAGTTAGCAGAGGCTTATAAAGGCGTTGCTTTACCACTGTCTACTGCAAATGACAACTAAGACTCTATTTGCTATTTTCATTCAATCTGCCTCTTCCCCTTCAGCCCACTCAACCTGGAGTTGTCTGTGCTACTTCCAATATATTGTTCTTAATGATCTTCCTGTGAAAATCACAAAGGTTTGCCCCTTAGAATAAAGCCATACCATAGATATCTTCAAAATAAGCTGTTAATTTCTTTTAGTCACTATTGTTTGAATGAAAGAAATCATAAATCAGAGTTATGGCATCATTTCCAAACCAGACTCCTGCAGTGTCTCCCTGCTTTTAAAAATTAGGACAATATTTTTTAAATTTTTTTACCTGCTTATCATCAAGAAATTATGAGAATTTACAAAGCCATAATTCCCTGTATTCTTTTAACAATTTTTGTCTGTCTAGGATTTTTACTTTTGAGTATAAGTAACAAGAAAATAAAGCACATGTTATATGCTATTTTTAGGAGGGATTCAGCACATTCAGATCATACACATGAGAGATAGTTGCAACAGTATCCAGATAATTGACTCTCCCTGTGGGTAACAGAAGAATTCTTTCACACACATCATACATTAGGAGTTGGTTTAACTCTATTTTTGAGAAAATAACAGACTATATACAAACATCAAAAAGTCTAATATACTTGAGTGGAATGCACAATAGCAACCCCTAAGAGATGTTCATATCTTAATCCATCTACAAATAAATTACATGACAACACTATAAGCCTGCAGATGGATAACTGTCCCTATAAGAGGGAAACAAGCTTAGGTTATCCAGACATGGCCAAAGTAATCACAAGGATCTTACAAAGAAGAAAATGGAAACAGTCAGAGCAAGATGTGACAATGAAAGTGCATCAGAGATGGGCTATGATGCCAGCTTTGCAGAAGAGCACACCTACTACCATACTACACATAACAGCAGCCTCTTTAAATGGCAAAGCCAAATGGCGTCTTCTAGACTGCCCTGTGTTATACTTTGCTGGACTTAACCTGCAAAATTAAAGGTACTGGGGCTGGAGAGAAGGGTCCATGGTGAAGAACACTTTACAGAAGACCGCGTGTAGGGTTTGAATCCCAGCACCCACATGACAACTAGCAACTGTTCATAATTTCAGTTCCAGGAAATCCAATGCCCTCTTCTTTCCTCTGCCAACATTGCATGACACAGGTGCACTTACACACATGCAGGCAATACACTCATACACATAAATAAAAATGATAATTAAAAAAGAATTATGGGGTTGGAGAGATAGCCTAGTGGTTAAGAGCACCAGGAGAACTCCAGTTCCAGGGGAATCCAAGACCCTCTTCTGACTTCGGAGGCATTTCATGACATGGGTGTGCAAACCTACATGCAGACAGTACATTCATACACATACAAAAATAAATAAATTTTTTTTAATTATAAGATACTAAATTTGCACTGTTTTAAGCTATCAAGTTCCATATGAAATTAATACATTTTATATTTGGCTTTTACTCAACTTGTGAGAAAAAAACACAAGTTCTATAGGAATATATTAATACCTGATCTAAACTGAGGAATGGGAGAGACAGTTTAACAGTTAAGGGTGGTTGGTATTCTTCCAGAGGACAATGGCTCTGTTCCCAGCACTCACATGATGGCTCACAACTACCATAAATTGAACTCCAGGGGATCCAACCTGTTCTGCTCCCCACAGGCACACACACACACACACACACACACACACACACACACACACATATGTAAACAATAAAATAAATCTTTTAAAAATTGAAACTTTAAAAAAAATTTTTTTGTATGTGTATGAATGTACTTTCTGCATGTATGTTTGTGCACCCCTGTCGAGCAATGCCACGGATGTCAGAAGAAGGTCTCGGATTTCCTGGAACTGGAGTTTTCCTGGAATTAGAGTTACAGATGGTTCTCAGCCACCATGTGGGTGCTGGGGATCGAACCCGGGTCCTCTGCAAGAGCAGTCGGTGCTCTTAACCGCTAGGCTATCTCTCCAGCCCCCAAAACTGAAACTTTATAAAATGTAGAGAACGATATGTTTTCTTCATACTTGAACATATATTCCTTAAACCTATGATACTCATATTCAAACATATATCCTATATAAAATGAAAATATCTCCATGTTGAAAAGGATGTACCTGACTCAAAAATAGCCAAGAACTCTGTTACTCTCTACTGAAATTTCATCTTGGTGCCACATTTATACAGTTGGAAGATAACGTGTTTGTGGGGGAGCTGGAATGAATATACATTGCATGTATTATCAGAAAATTCCCCAAACTTCTATCCTAAATCTTAGATATTATTCTCAATCCTTCTGTATGTCTCTCAGTCCCAGTTTCTTCCTTTACTCTCCAACTGGTTGGCCTGCAGATTATTCAAATATTTTGTTGTAGAAATTTAGAATTGTTATTTTCCTATTTCTACCCTTTTCCGGAAATGTAGAAAAGAATTTGGAAAAAAATTAAAAATGTACAATAAGAAAAAAATGATATATAAACCTAAATATGGATCGTTATTCTCACAAATTGCTTTGTTGTTAGGAATCTGTTAGACATGATATTTAAATGGTCTTCTACAGCTTGACTTATCTGATATGTTGTATCATTATTTTGCTGCTGACAAAAGTCTTACACTAAGAGTGGGAAAAGGTGGCAGTTTAATGAGGCATGCCCTGGCAGCAGGCCTTAGGGCCTGGGATGTGCTGGACAATATGAAGAACCTTATCACACAAGATGAATATTTTCTGGACCATATGTTCATCTCCACTGACCTCAAAATTCTGAACACAGATCTTAGTAAAAAGAAGATAATAAGCAAGAAAGAAAATAGAGAGTCAAGATGGTGTGCTGGAATATTAATGGCTGAGGCATCTCTTAGCACGAGGACTTAAAAAATGACTCTGGGCCTCTTAATTTTATTAAGAATCTTGATGATGAAATGCTGATTCAGTTTATCCATTCGCTGAGTATGATGCTGCACTGACCTCCTTCCAGGCCTCAGTTCCTGTTCTAGGAACTTGGAGCTATGTAGCCTCCAAGTGCCCTGCAGTCTGCAGTGTTCTACTGTGGATTGCTGCTGTGTTGGTAGACTGCTGGCAGGAATGGATGCAGTCAGCAGTGATGGGTCCCTCTCTGGCTTCCATCTCACCAAGATGAGTGGTGAAAAAAAAAAAAAAGAATCTTGGTGAGATGGCCACTGCACAGTGCACTCGTAGTCAGCGCAGGCATCATCATCATCCAGTGGCTATCAAGAGCTGGCTGAAGTCCTCAGGTGCAATAGGAACCTGAACAGTCTACAGAATTTGGAAAAAAAAAGCTAAAGGACACTGGTGCAAAGCTATTGAGTGAAACTGAAACATCCCAACTGTCACTCAGAAAATCTTGGGTTGGAGGCCTGTGAGCTAACTGTTACTAATTGCTGCTCACTGTGAAGACATAGCTTCTTCTTTTACCCACAGTAAAACCCTGTGGGGAATCAACCTACTGGAGAATACCTTATACCACAGTTCAGTGATTGTGCTGAGTGATACCCTGAAACAAACAATGTGGAGATTGCTTGCATGTGGGTTGCAAATAACTGACATTTATGACAAAACCCTAGCATGTCTGATTACTGAAGAAGAGAGAAATTATTACTTTACAATCTAAGCAGTGTGTAAGAGAAATGGAAAACAAGTTTGAAAATTCCATTCCAAGAAACCTGAGGGTATTCTGACTCCATTCCAAGAAACCTGGGGTATTCTGATCCAAAACTACATACAAAGGAAAGGGAGTGGGCCCTTCCTTACTTTGGTCTATCTGTGAGTAAGAATTATAGATCACTGACATTCTAATGACATGTGATTTCTCTGGAATCCAGTTCAGATTTGTTGTGCAAAATGGATGGAGTTTTTCATTTGCTAATAGAGGACATGAAGTCATGGGAGTTGGGGAGGGGTGATGGTGGAGCTGGGAGAGGAGTGTAAATATGATCAAAATACATTGAATGAAATATTTGAATCAATACTATTTAAAAAATCTTAAGCAAGAAATTGCCTGAAGCTCCACTGTCCTAGGATCTGAGTCATTAGTGTGAAGTTGTCTGGAATTTGTACATAAGGTGATGAGGGCCAAGAATTTTCCTCAGCAGCAAGCATCTCATTGTCATTTTTCCCTGGCTGGAAGGAGAGATGAGGGTACATCTTGGAACTTCTTTAATTCTACAGTCACATTTCAAGCCCAATACTACCACTTTTGTTTTAGGGCACCCTGCAGGATCAGTTCTTGGCACAGGCCTCTGCTGAATTTAGAAAGAAGTACACTATAACAGCCAATAATTTACAGAAGCCCCAAAAGCTTTCATATGGAATTTGCAGGCTTTCACAATTGTACCTTCTCTTTCATAATCATCTCCACACATTCACAATCTTTCAGATACAATTTTCAGTACTACTAAGCATTCTACTCTTTTGTGCTACTTGACTCTGGCATTGTATTTCCTTTGTAAAGCCTTTGCTGCTCATCCATATTGTATCCTTACTTTAAATGCAGTGCTGTCCACACTGAAATAATTATATAACTACTTGTAGAGTTATTCCCCCTTGAAGTGTGGGGTTCATTGTGATAGAGTACTGTGGGAAGTACTTCAACAACCAATTATGACATGAATTGTCACATCCCCTCAAAATGTATATTTTTGCCTACATCTTTATTTGAAGACTTTCTACTAGTTTAATCTGTTACTTCTTGTGTATATCGTAATACTATAATCTGTTTTTAAAGACGTCTATATTTGCAGTTCTGATAACATGGCTATAACCCCACCTAGGAAACTTTAGTTTCTGGAGATCAAGTTTCTCAGAAAACACACTGACATACAAATATTCTATAATATCACTAATCACTCAATTAATTAAAAAGAAAATATTTATAGATTTATTTGGACAGGGCTCTGTAAAATTTATCTCAGCTAGAGTCATTTCTGCTCTTTAATAAAAGTATTTGGAGGGGACTGGAGAGATGGCCTAGCGGTTAAGAGCACCAACTACTCTTGCAGAGGACCCGGGCTCGATCCCCAGCACCCACATGGCGGCTGAGAACCGTCTTTAACTCCAGCTCCAGGGGAATCTGATGCCCTCTTCTGAGCTCCGCGGCATTGTGCAACACGGGTGCACACATGAAAAATATAAATTAAAAAAAAAGTATTTGGAAAACATTTTTATGAGGTGACCTAGATTCCAGAAGGCAAATATTGCATGTTTTCACTCTTATGTGGATCTTAGCATAGAATCTTTAAAGTACTTGTAGAATGCATGAAAGTAAGGAGAGGAAGATTAGTGAAGAGGAGAAGAAAGATCTTAAGGGAGGAGGGATAATGAACAAAGGTGACATGAAGGCAAAAGGGGTAATGGGGAGGGAGGGTTAAGTGCAGAGAGCGATGGGAGGGTAAGCAGAGGAGAGAGTTGGGGAATTACTGGATTGGCCTGTGAGGATGTCTCTAAGGCATGCTTTGATTATTGAGTGATGTGGAAGGATCCAGCCAACTCTGAGTAGAGCCACTGTTGGGCGGATGGTTGGGTTGTATAAGAAAGCAGGCTGAGCTCGGGCCAAAGGAGAAAGCTATACACAGCATTCCTGCATGGCCTGTGCTTCAGCATCTCCTTCCGTGTTCCTTCCTGAGCTCCTGCTCTGACTTCCCTTGAAAAAGGACTTTACTGCAATGTGAAATAAATCTTTTCCTCCCCAACGTGCTTTAGATCAAACTGTTTTATCACAACAATTGAAAGTTATTATACAGAAATTGGTACCAAAGACTCAGATATTGCTATGATCTACATGACCATGCAGTGTTTGGGAAGACTGTGGAAGGTTTTGTAGCTTTGGACTGGAAAAGCCATTGAATGCTTAGAGCTTAATAGGCTGTTCTGTTCTACCTCGGAAATTAATAATATTGAGACAGGTGGAGACCTGACTTGTGGAGTTTCAGAGGAATTTTGAGTCCATCAAAGACTCTAAGAGCCCCACTTGTGAAAGATATTTAATTGAGAATCTGTGTCCTCTGGTCAGGTGGGGCTTAAGAATCAAATGTGGCCAGGCATGGTGGCACATGCCAATAGTCCCAGCGCTTGGGAGAAGGGCAGGCAGATCTCTGTGAGTTCAAGGCCAGCTTGGTCTATAGAGCAAGTTCCAGGACAGCTGTTGCTATAGGAAGACCCTGTCTAAAAAAGAAAAAAAAAAAAAAAAAAGAGTCAGGTGTGATTAACAAAACACAAGAACCATTAAAGTGAAACATTTGCTTTACCAACACAAGCAAAGATTGTTATCTAAGGCTGAAAGATAAGCTCTAATTAGCAGAGACTAGCAAAACTGAGGTGAAGCTTCTGGGAAATATTTCCTGAGGGTAAGTTCACAGAGCCTGTGGTCCACTGGAGAACGAAAGCTGCATTTCAATGTGGTAGCTGAATTTAAAATATAATCCCTCAAAAGGTACTGGTTTTGAAGGTATGAAGGGTTCATGGAGAGAAACTGAGGCTTGGCACTCAATAGGGCCAGAATAGATCATTGGTGAAGGTGAAAACTCACTTATCGTAGAGACTCCAGGTTTGGTAGAGTCATTGAGAGTATCTGAGGCTTGGCACTGTGTGAGACCAAGACAGGGTGTTGGAAAAGGTACAGCCTCAGTAACAGTGAGGACCCCAGAATATGTTAGAGATGCCAGATGTGTGTGATGACTGCCAAGGGCAGTGACAGATATGATATAGAGCTTGCCTGAGCCTGTGAGAGAAGATGCCTGTACATTGAATGGCAGAGACAGAGAAGTAGAGCTGCCCAGCCCAAGCCCTTTGGAGTCCAGAGGATCTGACTGAATCCCAGATGTCTATGCTGCTAAATATTGTCACAGATATATATATATATACATATATATATATATATATGCATATATATTTATCCTACTATGTATATAATCTATTTTATAAGCTCCCTTAATATATTTCAGAAGCTTATAAAATAATATGTAGATCTTATACTTAACTTCTAATACTGTTATGAAACAGTACGACCAAAACCAACTTGGAGAGGAAAATGTTTATTTGGCTTACATCTCACAATGGAAACTGAAGCAGAAACTCAGGATAGGGTTCTGGAGCCAGGCACTGAAGCACAGATGACCAAAATGTTTGCTCACTTGCTCTATTGCCCTGTGTTTAGCCTGCTTTATTATGCAACCTAGAACAACATGTTAAGGGGTGGCACCATCAAGTATGGCCCCATATCACTCAAGAAAATGCCTCACAAACATGCTCAGTCTGATAGAGGAAATTACCCAATTGATATTTCCCCTTCCCTGATGTGTCATGTTAATAACTGAAGCTATCCAGCACAATTGACCCCATCTCAATTTGAAAAAACAGATTACTATTAAACTATAATTTTACATTTTTTTCCATTTCTTCCCCCAAAGGAACACACCACACACACATACACACACACACACTCTTAAAGAGTTTAACTGGAGTTACCAAACAAAAGGGTTAATGCATATCCCAGAAACTATATATTGCCAAATAAAAAAGCCAGTTCCAGATGTAGGATACTTTCCCCTCAAGTATAATTCACAGCTGTTCTAGGTAACAATACAAGTTAGTGCCATGCTCTTGATTTCCCACCTGAACTTGATGATAAGATCCTATTGCTGAAGACATTGCAGAAATTGGTCACAGGAAATGGGAAATATTTAAGGCACTACTGACCAGAAATTTTCTCTGTGCTGGCTAGCTCTCATATTACTATGAAGTACAGGCTACCACAAGAAAAAGGTCACCAAAGGTCACCAACAGTCTCTCCAAGCTGTGAACCCTGGGAAGTTGAGGACTTCTTGAAGACAGAGAGTCAGTTTTCTTTATTGGTGTGCTCCTGGCAGGTCAACCATCCTTTTCTAAATTATCCAGAAAAGCGTAATCTCTCCATTTTTTTTATAGCTCTTTTCTTTTTTTTTTTTTTTTTTTTTTTTTTTTTTTTTTTTTTT